>JBBPKE010000541.1:0-16987 GCA_038089095.1 Tylopilus orsonianus | reverse complement strand
GTAGGGGATAAAGCGGGGATTTCAGTGAAGTGGGGTGGTTCATCTAAAGACAGCTTGGTCTTCTTCTTCTTCTTCTACTTTTATGAAGACTTTGTCTTCATCTTTGATATCCAGGACAGCTAAAGCTTCGTTGAGGAAGTCTTCTGGGTAATAAAGCACAAGATCTTCAAAGTCAAGTGTTTCTCTTTGGCCTTGAATAGGCTCTGGAGGTGGCAGTGTCAGATAGTAGTTGAGATCCCCGTTTGTATCATTAGGGTCAACTTGCTCAAGTTGGAATCTCTCCCAGAACTTGATTGTCCTGGAGAGCTGGGCTTGAAGAGCCTCTTGATAGGTGGGGTCTTGAGGAGAGTGGAACATCCATATGTATGAAAGAAAGGTATACTAAATCAGGAGAACTGCATTCCCTCCTGATGACTTCTGGCCAATAGCCTACCAGACAGTCACTACTATAGTGAAAAGTGCAGACACAAGCTGCTGAACCAAAGTTCGATGAAGAAGAACTATAGTAAAGAGGCCAGCTTTAACTGATTATCACTGCTTGAGGTGACCTCAGGAGAGCTTAGAGTGCATCTCCTCTTTAATCCTCTATCTGGAATGTTTTACTTAAAAAGAAAAGAACACAGGCAGTAATACCTGGGCAAGGTAAAAGTATCGTAGTCCCATTAAGCCTTGGGTCCAGCTGTAGCTACCATTTTATGATCAGCAATCATTTAGAGTAGTGGATAGGTGAGGGTGAAGCTGAGAAGACTAGTTCTAATGAAGCTCTTAGCCTTCACCATATGGTGTCTAGCTTCAAGCTCACAGATACTAGTTTATGAGAATAGATGTGTAGGCTGAATGCCACAAGAACTAGTCTGGAGTTCTTGGGCTCATCGCATTGCAATATATATACTACAGCAATCTATGCTGACTACTAACTAATGACTAAAGATACAATCCAAGCATATCTACTGACTAAGTCAATGCACAGCATCTGTAATCTGCTAGGTAACAAGGTTTAATACTCACTATCTAGATTTGCCATAAGGCACTGGCTTCTATCAAATGGAAGCGATGTTGCAGACATTAAGTATAGCCATGCACAGCATGGAGATTAACTATATGAGGCTCTATCCCCATTAGTTCTAATTAAATAATGGTGGAATTCCCAAGCAATGACTCAAGCTACAAAGGAATTACATAATAAGATCTTAGCTTACACTGGTAGGTCCAGTACTCTCATGAGGAACTAAGTCGTTTAAAGCCTAAAACTATACAGAGCTTAGGCAAGAAAGTGACATGGTCATGTGATGCGAAAGCTGACTAAGCCATGAAATTACTACACAAGGGCATGGGTATCGACAACTTTCATGGTGTATGATAGGACTAGGAGTTGAACAGGGATTCTCATTGACTTTCCTAGTTTTACAGAGGTAGTACACTTCGAGAGAGAGGGAGAAACATGCATCAAGGATGTTCTCCTTTCTAAAAATCCACACATCCTATGGTTGGGGTCTTCTTTGGCACTTCTTCATCAGAGTCTTCTTTGTCTATTTCTTCCAACCAGGGAATAGGGATCTTCTTAGTGGTTCTGACCTTTTTAAAGGTTATAGAGTGGTTTGAAGAAGAGGTCATGGGGATGGTAAAGATTGTGCATTCAGTATTCCTGTGTCCTTTCTGCCTGCATTGAAAGCAACAACCTTCTCTAATATAGCAGGTTCTCTCCTTGGGGCTGAGTTTTGTAGAAATGCATATAGTGTCAACTTCCATCACATTAAAGTCTTTGAATTCCTGGTATTGGAAAGGGGCTCACTATAGCAGACAAGCTGCTAGGCTGTGCACAACTATGCAACAACCACAACCCTGTGCCTCCACTGAGGACTTATCCCAGGCTGCCACTAGAGCCCTTTATAAGAGTATTGAGCTATAAGACCCAATAAGCTAGAACTGGGGTTTTAGCTGGGCAATTGCAGGGTTTATATACTACTGCCAACTGCACACAGACCATGCTGTGCCCTATCCTATGTGATAACTATCTAGGTAGGCATATTGAGCTATAACTATATATGGAAGGTCCAATGTGAGGACAGTGGACAGTTAGTCATACCCTATTAGTAGCTATGTGATGGCATCAGCCTCATATATCATTAGTCCATTGCGGCATGTAAGCCTAGGCCACTCCAGGCCTTTCCTATTCCAAACATATTACTTAGTCAGCGATAACCATTAGCTAACCCTTATCCTTTCCCACAGCTAAGTCCATGTGGGGTTAGCTATGCCCATATTAGGATGCTAGGTTAATGCAGCATTTGCAACACTTACATCAAAGGTTCAAAAGTTCCCTGGTGACAGGCCATCACCTCCAGGCTGCATAGGTTATTCTGGTATATGGTATGGGTAGCTTTATACCAATCAGCTATTGTCTTAGGGGTAGAGTTCATGGCGAAGATGCAAGAGCTGATGGAAGGAGAGAGACCAGTTGTGAACCAATTAATGAGAATATTATCATTCTGAAGTTGAGCAACTGCGACTTTGCCTTGGAATAAGGCAATATAATCTTCAAGAGGGGGAGTCAAGGTTCTGTTACATGATTTGTGGATCTTCTGAGTGGACAGCCAGGTGATAGCATCTCTGGTGGAGTCTATATGCTTGAACTACACTTTAAAGGCAGCATAGAACTCAGCCCAAGTACTAAAGTTAAACATGGTCCTGTTCATCTTTGAGAGGTGAAAGATGTGGGCCTAGCTCTTGGCTGATCCTTTGTCCATGAGGGACAGGGCATAGCCAATGTGCTTGAGGTCAGAGTTGTAGACCTCATTGTTGATGACAAGGTATGCAGAGATGGTGGTGATCCAGGGTATGGCTGACTCATAAGAGCCATCAAAAGATCCAGGGAAACTGAGGTGAAGTTTGGTGGGCTTCACAGTCATAGTGGGAATAGGGGACAATGGTCAAATGGGAATGGAGAAGAGAGGGTGATGAGCAATAGGAGTGGGCAATGGTGGAGTGGGGACTTGTGGAATGAACAGCTGCACACTCAGCTGGTTCAAGAGCTCACAAGATAAGTGTTCAGAGTATTCCTGGGTGACAAGGCCAGGAAGAGGCAAATCAGAGGTAGTGAACTCTTTGCTAGGGGAAGAGGGTCTGCTAGAGGTATCTTCTGAAGGAGTGCTGGATGTCTTCAAAAGCTCCAGAGATTTGGAGAAGGCAGTCTTCTTGAAGGAATGATAGGTGTGATTTATCAAGGGTGCTTCAAGGGTATGGCATAGTAGACACTAGCCAGTCAAAGGTGATGTTTAGTCTTTTGTTACATGTGATCTGGGTAGAAACACACATAGAATCTTGGAGACAGCTCCTACAAGGTGTGAACCTGAAGTGAGAAGAGAAGGGCTTGTAGTGCACAGGCGCACACTCTCAGCAACGGCTGGCATCGTGGAGTTCTTGCGGAGCTTACATGGACGCTCTGACATAAAGATACGTACTGATAGGGCCCAGTGTACCAGGGCACCTGCCTGATAGGGTAGTTACTGTATTGGTAGTGCTGGTCCGTGCACATGTAGCCATACTATAAGTAGCCTGCCAATAACCCTGCTAGATCCCCAGATCTAGCATATTGGGATATTCAGTCCTAGTACCCGCTGGTAATGGTCCTGACATAAGTCCACGATGGTGGCGATGGGATGCCTGGTGTTTGCATATGCCCAGGCTAGAGCCTTGTGCTCTACAGGGCTTACACTGGGAGACATAAGGTGAATCTATCTGATACAAAGCTTGCACTTGCAAGAGTCGAATCTGAGATCAAGTGCAGGATAGACAAGCAAGGAATGGGTTTAGGGATTCAGCAGCTAGTATAGGAACTGTGCTAGTTGTGAGGTAGACTAAATATGAGGAGTTCCTATGCTAGCATAGGGTTTATATAGATAGGGATGAAACAAGGTGTTTCCCCTAATGGGCAGCTGTCAGAGTAGAGGATACTAGGACAGTGTGAGAGAAGTGGAGGCTAAGTATACCTGAAGCAAGGTGCTGTCAGATAGGTGCTGTCAGGAGGAATGTCCATATGATAGCAGAAATGTCATATGTCAGAGAAATATGAAATATGAGTCAGTATGACTCATAAGGCATCATATGGCATGAGAATATGCAAGAATGGTGCCATATGAGTGAACAGGTGAGACATGGGACAGAATGGACTGTAAATGAGGGAAGAATGGCAATGATGAGCAAGTGGAATGAAAGTGTAACTGTGTGAGAGTCATCACCAAAAAAGGAAATAAGTGTACACAGAAGTGTAAATCATAACACTGATTGGTTCTGATGGTGAAGGAGTAGAATAATGGTCAAAGTTGCCATTTGTATCATTTGAGTTGACTTGATCCAACTGGAATCTCTCCCAGAACTGTAGTAATTTCATGGCTTAGTTAGCTTTCACATCACATGACCATGTCACTTTCTTGCCTAAAGCTTTATACAGTTTCAGACTTTAAATGACTTAGTTCCTCATAAGAGTACTGGATTTACCAGCATGAGCTAAGACATATTACGTAATTCCTTTATAGCTAGAGACATCACTCAGGAATTCCACCAGACATTAGATCTAATGGGGATAGAAGCCTCATGTAGTTAATCTCCATGCTGTGCACAGCTGTACTTAATTTCCACTTGACAGTTAATAACCATCAGCGCAGCTTCACTTCCATTAGATAGAAGCCAGTGCCTCATGGCAAACCTAGATAACAAGTATTAAACCTTGTTATCTAGCAGCTTATTGATGCTGTGCATCATGTTAGTCAGTAGATACACTAGCATCATATCTTTAGTCATAGTAGAATAGTCAGCATAGATTGCTGTAATATATATAATGCAATGCAACAAGCCCAAGAACTCCAGACTAGTTCTTGTGGCATTTCAGCCTCATCTTCTAAACTCATAAGCTAGTATCTGTGGGCTTGAAGCTAGACACTGTATGGTAAAGGCTAAGAGCTTCAAGAACTCAAGTGTTCTGGAGAGCTGGTTTCTGAGAGTCTGTTGATAGGCCTCATCTTATGGGGATTGGAACATCCATATGTAAAACTTTCTTTAAAAGTATGCTAAATCGAGAGATTTGCATTCTCTCTCAACCAGTTCTGGCCAACACAATTCAGACACTGACTACTAATGTGAAAAAGTGGTAATACAAGCACCTGAACTGAAGTTTGAAGAAATAGAACTATAGTAGTGGAGGTGAATGTCAATCCAATTAAAGCCACTTGAGGCTACCTTCAACAGCACCCTAATATATGCTATTCTCTCTTGCCCCTATCTGGGCCACTTTACAGACAAAAGTGGAAATACAGGCAAGTGCCTGGGCAAAGAATATGTATTGTAGGTTCCATTAAGCCTTGGGTCCAGCTGTAGCTACCATTTTATAATCAGCAATTGATAGGTAGTGAAGTAAGAGTAAGACAATAAAAGACTAGTTCTAATGAAGCTTTTAATCTAACACTGTACAGTGCCTAGCCTTAAGCTTACTGGATACTAGCTTATGAGATTAGATGTGTAGGCTGAATGCCACAAGAACTAGTCTGGAGTTCTTGGGCTGGTCACATTCCAGTATATATACTATAGTAATCTATGCTAACTACTCTACTATGACTAAAGATATGATGCTAGTGTATCTACTGACTAAGGTCAATGCACAGTATCAGTAATCTGCTAGGTAACAAGGTTTAATACTTGCTATCTAGGTTTGCCACAAGGCACTAGCTACCATCAAATGGAAGCAAAGCTGCACTGATGGTGATTAACTGTCAAGCAGAGATTAACTACTGCCCATGCACAGCATGGAGATTAAGTACATGAGGTTTCTATCCCCATTAGGTTAAATTACATGATGGAATTCCTGAGTAATGACTTGAGCTATGAAGAAATTATGTAATATGTCTTAGCTCACACTGGTAGATCTAGTACTCTTATAAGGAACTAAGTCATTTAAGGTCTGAAACAAACTCAGAGCTTAGGCAAGAAAGTGACATGGTCACATGATGCAAAAGCTGACTAATGCACTGAAATTACTTCATGTACTCTTGTGATACTTGTACTGAAGCCGACAAGCCTTCACCATACGGTGTCTAGCTCCTCAGGCCCACAAGTAGATACTAACTTAGGAGTGAAGTAGCTTGGAATGCAACAAGAACTAAACTGGAGTTCTTGTGGCGCTCTATTGCACCTTCTTATACTCTAAGTACTATGAGCACAGACCATGCTGTGCCTAGCCTACTATGGTAGCTAGCCTGTCAGTCGTACTATACTTTACTACTTATGGCACTACCCAGTGCCCTGTGGCTATGCTTATCTACAGCCCTTTGCCCTTTGTATGACTGATCCTGCGTCATACCCTTGACCCTATAGGTCAGTCTAGACCTGTCTAGACCCTTCTTATCTATGCCCTATGACCTGGCATTCCTGTGCCTGATCTAGGCCTTTGCTATGTACTTATGTAGGTTGGTTAACTACTTATCTCTTATGTAATAGCTAACCCTTAGCTATCCTTATGCTAAGTCCTATTTATCTATTATGTAATGATTAACTACTTAGCTAACCCTTTTTATGTTCTTGGCTAAGTCCTTTTATATACTTAGCTAACCTGTAGTTAAGTCTTCTTTCGTAACCCTATCTTAGGGTTTACCTAGGTTTACGTAGTATTTGTTACATGTACCTTATGCACATTCACAAAGGACATGTAGCGAACAAGCCACAAGGCTAACTACAATCAGCCTTCCCAGTGCCTTAGCTGCCACTAAGAACTTATCCCAGGACCATCAGAGCCTCTTGTGGAGGTATTGAGCTGTAAGACCCAATAGACTAGAACTGAGGGTTCTAGCCAGGCAATTGGCAAGTCTATATACCAATAGCCTCCTTACACAGACCATGCAATGGCTGTGGCTGTACTACCATATCTGGTAACTAGGTAGACAGATGTACTAGATCTATACTATATATGGGAGGTCTGATGTGATGGGATTGTATCTTTACGAGAGCCCGCTGACTACAGGTGCAAGGGCATCAGCCTCATGAAGTCTGTGTGTATGTATCTAAAGTGGTGATGTACTAGTCTAGACCATCTAGGTCTCAGAGTTTGGTAACCCATACTGGGGCATAGCACTGACTAAGCGCTAATCCTTAGCTAAGTCTCTTGATGGTTGCTAACCACTTAGCTAACTCCTATTCCATACTCATAACCTAGGGTTACTGCTAGGTTAGTCATATAGCATTCGCTACAGGGCAGCAATACAGTAGTGTCAAGCACATAGCCATTCCTCTAAGATCATCCTTGTATGGACTCTTGTTGCAGGGTATCAGCAATGACACAGGAATGTAGCAGGAATGGGCCACTATGGCCAGTGATGGCTGTAGCGAATACTACATCTTCTATAGCAATGGCCAGTGCTGTTGAGCAAATGTGGAGTTTGAAGTATAAAAGAGAGGCCATGAGGCAACAAGTCTAGTGAGGTCTATATCAGATGTGGTAGTACATAGCATGGTCTGTGCAAGGCCCTAGTACATATATAAGCCTGTGAATAGGCCCTGCTAACTCCCAAGCTAGCATATTGGAACATTAATCTTAATACTGCACACAGTGGTGGCCTGAGCATAAGTTCTCTTAGTGAGGCACTTGGGTGGTCAGTGATGCATATGCCCAACCTAGTGGCTTGTCTGCTATAGTGGCAGTGGGGAGAATAGTTCTAGAATAATGTAGCAGACAAGTCACAAGCTCAATTACATGCCAAACCTCCTAGTGCCTTGCTATAAGGACTTATTCCAGGACCACCAGAGCTTCCTAAGGAGTATTGAGCATATAACCCAATATTCTAGAACTGAGATTCTAGTGGGCAATTCCCAGAGACTATATACTACAGGGAATCACACATAAATCAAGCTATGCCCTACTAGCTATGGTAACTACCTGGTAAGACCTACTGAGCTACTAGCTATATATAGAAGGTCTGATGCAATGGGGACATATCTATATGTGATCCTGCTGACTATAGGTGCAAGAGCATTGGCCTCATGATATCCATGAGGTATGTATCTAAAGTGATGACATACTGTCTAGACCATTTAGGTCTCAGGGTTGGCTAACCCATATCAGGGCTTAGCACTGACTAAGCACTAACCCTTAGCTAAGTCTCTTGCTGGTTGCTAATCACTTAGCTAACTCCTATTGCATACCCATAACCTAGGGTTACTGCTAGATTAGTTATATAGCATTTGCTATATGAAATGCTTTATGTACTTTAAATCACTAGAGTATAATTAGTACTTGGTATATTCTCCTTTGCCTTTAAAACTGCTTTAATTATTTTAGATATGTTTTAAATCAATTTCTGATACTTCCCTACTGATATTTTCTTTTACTTTGTCTTAATTCTATTTTAAACTTTTCTATTCTTTTAAAAGGTGTTTTATTCTTAGTAAGCCTTTTTTAAGGTACTACTAGAGATAACCAATGGGATTAAGATCTGGAGACTATATAGGCCATGCTATAGCCCTAAAATCCTGCTCCTCTAGCCATTTCTTGTAAAGCATTAGACTATATTGCACAGTGTTTGCCTTAAGCTCACACAAGAACTATTTAAGAGACTAGAAAATATGGGCTAATATGCCACAAGAATTATTCTGGAGTTCTTGGGCTCATCACATTGCAATATATATATTACACAAATGAAAACCTTCAAGATTATGAGAACTACTTACCAGAATCTTGCTTTGTCCTCACAAACAACATATCTAACCTTAGCAGATATGATCAGAACTGTCATTGCTATGGCCAGCAATGCCAAAGACCAAAGTACCCCAGCAGATATAATGCCAGACACACCCACTGAGAATGTAAACAGCATCAGTCCCATGGTCAAGCCTGTCAACAAATCCCCCAAGATAGTCTTTCCAGACCTTCCGGAAAAGATGCCACTCATTGACCCACACCATTTTCTCACTAGAGTCCAGGGACACTGAATCTTTTTTTTTTCTCTTGCAGCTCTCGATATACACGAGCCCTACCTTCTTGACATGCCCTCACCGCTCGAATTACGTGTCGGACAAGTCAGGCGAGAAGTGAGTGGGTATTACTAGGGCGCACGAACGCAGGTGCAAGGCGCAATAGACCGTTAGATTCACATCAAACAGGCAGTGGAATGTATGTCTAACCTTTTTCAATCATTCGTTCATTCACGGCTCCCTCTGTCTGGCACGCCATCTCTTGGAACCAATGGATCTCACACCTCCACTTGTAGCGCGTCTCAAGTCCTTCCGGGATCCCGCTGAGTCCCTCAACCCCGGCCTCCCGCATACGGGCATATCTGCGCTGACGACGTCCGTCATCGTCCGTTTTTGTTCAGTACCTGTACGGATCCTCCTCCCGCCCTTGTCCTTTATCAGTGCGTTTGCGTATTTCCTTCCACACACGGTAGTTCGCGTGGGGAGTTGGGCCAAAGACCCCGAAGATCAGTACGCACCACGTGTGGGCGAGATCAGGCGGACGGGCGTCGCGCGCACACGCCCGGCGGTGGGTATGATTTGGGATAAATATCGGGAGGGAAAGGGGTAGTGTAGGGGCTCGAGAGGAGTACGGGTTTGCGGTTGAGTGGAGCGTTGGGATGGGCGAGAGCTGAGGACAAAAAAAAGTCGGGATCGAACGAAAACAAGAATACTTAGAGTTTAGAGACGTCGTGCATTTCGTATATATATATTGCGCTGCGTCTTCTTCCATGGTGCCTTCAGCACTTATCGAGGAACTCTCATGCGTGCTAGTTGTTGGTACTACTGTAGTGCGAGTAGCATGCAAGGATATGCCCAAATCCTTATCGAAGTGGTGGGCTGCAAACAGGAGTAAGAGCCATTCATGCATTTTCTTAAAGCCTAGACGACACCGACCTTTCTTACTTCTTTTTCGCACCTCCTGTTTTTGGTTTCTCCTTGGCCATCGCTGGCTCCTTTTCACCCTCCACGCTCCCTTGCAACTCAATCCATTGGTCCAACCCAATCTCCTCACCAAAGCGTTTCTTGAACCGTGTCATACGACCCGTCCCCTCTTCCTCTTCGTCCTGGCTATTCTCCGACGACGCCCCGCTCACCCGTTCGGTCGCGTTCCAGAGGGGATGGTTCGTCGTGTCGCGCGTCAAGATGATCTTGGAGCGGGGAGAGGTCGTCCAGTGCGTGAACGTGGATCCATCGGCGCGAGTGACGTGCTGTAGGAAATGGGGTACGACGGGGGCGGGGAGTGAGCGGGGGTGTTTCTTTTGGATGTGGGATCGACCATAAGGAGATGTCGAGTGCCAGCGGGTGCATGTGTACATGGACTCGGACACAACACAAAGGAAGCGCTTGGACAGACGGTACGCCATGTTGAGTGGTGGTCAGCCGGAAGAAGACTCGCCCAGTCTACATTCCATTAGAGGTCACGTGGCAACCCAATGCCTCAAATAAATAACTTTGTTCCTTTCGACCGGTACCATCAAGCTCAGGTAGTACAATTGGTTCAACTTGAGGGCATTTACGCCTCAATGGTTTTCATCTCACCTCTTCGAGTCCCAATTCTCTGGCACATGGTACTTTGACGACTCGCCTCGTGTTTTCCTTGGGATTCCCGGTTTGGAGTGTTGCATGTGCTCTGCAGCAGGCTGACCAGCCCGCACTTTTGCCATTAGACCATTACTCTCCATTCCACTTCCCTTTGATCTTTTACTCTTGGTCATGCTGATAGTCGATGCAAACTCGGTGTGCGATATCTGTTCGGAGAGCTATGTAGATGGAGAATGTACTCCTCATGCTATTGCTTGTGGTCACATCTTTTGTCGAACGTAAGTGTTCAGACAATGGAGAAGCTTCTATCGTCGGTTGTCACTTTGGAGACTAAGAAAAGCCATTACTAGATGTCTCGACTGGATACAACCCAGATGCCCCATCTGCCGTGACGATATCTCTCCTCTGGACATCCGCAAACTGTATGTGGGTATCGGTGCTCAAGGTTCGATGACGGCAGTGCCGCGGATAGACAGAACAGTTCTACGCCTTTTAGTTGATATCGCGAAATCTGCGTCTGGGAACGCTACCTTGGAGGAAATTCAGAGTGTGATTGACCAGTGTAACACATACCACGACGGGCAAGGGAGTAGTATGGTGCGCTGGTACCGGTGGCCCTCTGCGAACAGCCGCTGAGTATTCCTAGCCTGCCCACCTCGGGGTTAACTTCCTCTTGCTGTCCACCCTACTGGAAGCACAGAAGACGTTGCTCATGCAGGCGGATCAATTGTCTAAACTCGCCGCCGAAAGAGATCAAATCCGCGATCGCCTAAGGCTAGAACTCGAGACCGTACAACGCAATTTAGAAGAGGTGTTGCGCGACGAGAAGAAAACCGCCCTAAGAAATAAGGCAGCTATTCGGGCAGAATACGAAAAAATGAATGCACTCTGGAGATGGCTAGTCATGCCTTTGGTGACGAAGCTTGGCAGGACTGCTCCACCTGCGTTTTGCTTGTACGTCCTTTGATCAGATCTACACCTCGGAGCTAAACGTGGGCAAAAGAGAATCACGGTCTGACATCGATGCGCTGCTGGCTGGCTGTGTCTTCTCTTTGCTGGCGATGGCTGCGGTTATAGCAGCGGGATTAATGTTGATGATAGGCTACTTCATACTGTGGTTGCGCTGGTGTTTGCTTCGCTGGAACCACTAGGAAAGTCCGATTTTGTTGCTAGTATGCATCGCACCTTTCTGGGACAGACCCACTAATGGAGTATAGGTGATGGGCTTGATCTTTTGAGTGTAGAGCTCTTTCCAACTCGATGGTCATTGGTGATCAAATCTCGCCTTCACGATCGTGTCCTCGTGTCCTTTTTACATTTTACACGTACATGGCTCCTAGTAGATCACATACCCAACTGATCGAGCATGAATACATGGCGCAGCCCTCCCACTGGTCACGATTCACTCCACGTTCTTCCAAAAGTTGTGTCCATAATCCAACAAGAGTTCTTCTCCCTTCTTGACTGGCTTTTCTAAACCGTAACGTGCGTCACATCCGAGTCATCATCATGCACACAAATCCACAGGACTCACTCGTAAAAAAACCAATCTGGTGCTCTCCAATGACTAGCATGGCTGTCCCCATCATCAGTCCCTTCACCACAGCAAACAAAAAAAAAAAAAAAGAGGGGGGCAGTCAAGCACGTACTCCTCGCTTCCACATTATCCCCATCATCACCCACATGATTCAAAAAGCGCGTCACATTCCCGAGATGCGCCGCATCAACAATGTCCAGCTGGACGTCCTCCCTGTCCGGCGTTACCTCGAACAAATAATTGAGCTTGCGATGGCGCGTGCGTTCGCTGTTGCAAGAACCGCGCCCGCGCGCGTCAGCAACTCCCAATAAACGAGGACACCTACCACGCACTGGAGAACATCGGCGAGTTCATTGGTCAAAATGTGTCCCGAATACGCTGTCCACGTGTGTCAGCATCGCCACACACGCACGCGCGGGGGGGCGGGGTAGACAAGGCGCTTACTGCCAAGGAACGCGTTTGCCTTAATGTCTTGGGCGGCAAAAGCGCCCAAGCCGTATGATCCACACTTGATTTCGATCGGCTGGTAGACCATGTACTGGCTTCAACCCGCGACGTCCGATCGGCCGACCGACCGACTCGACGCACCTTGCTCGCCATCCGCTGCATGCGGGTATTGTCACACGGTCGCCCGGTGTGCCCTAGAAACAACAGCATCACTACTAATTGACTCGACGGGGAGGTCCCCCTACTCACCACTACGCGTCACCTGCGGTGAACATTTAGGAACCACGTCAACGCGCACACTCACCCGGCACCACAGCTGATACATATACCCGGCACACATTCTCGCCCATACCTGGCACATGCGCAGTGCGGGGGTCCACAGCGTCCGTGTTGACAACTACACCCTTCCCATTGTCGCTTGCCTGCGTCGGGAGACAGCTCCGTGGACACGCAAAACGGATAAAGACCACGCACATCGCACGCCACATCGGCATGTCAACGAACAGTGCTGGCTCTTGGCATAGCAAGAACAGTGTTTGCCAGTGCACGGACCAGCATGGGCACACGCGCCCAGTCTGCACGTCTGTCAGCTCGCACAAGCAATCGCACAATGCGTCCAAAAAAAAGAGTCCCCACAGCTCACAACTGTATATGGATTGATCGACTATATGGATATGTGCTGTTCGACACAAGCCACACCAAACGCATCGAAACGAGCAATGCTCACCAAACTTGAGCTTTTCCTTGCTTTTGCGCTGAGATTCGCGTTCCGCGTCGGCGTCGATGCCAGAGAGGATCGTGTGATCCGGAAACAGACTGAGCCTCTGTGCAAAGACCTAGACCAGTCCGTTGTCATTGGGCCCGTGATCAGTTGCCACATCGAGGCACACCTGTTTGCACGGCTTCAGACATATCGCCGCCAACTGGCACGGAAACAGATCCGGCGCGATACCCAGCACGGTCTCCAACGTGCCCGTCGGGCCTGCGTGATGCGACCTGTTGGACCAAGGGGGCAAGGTGTCCTGTCATGGTCGTCTGCATCGAGCGTGTCCGTCACCGACGACCAGCCGAACACGCACCATGAACTGCTCGAAATCCTGTATATGCCGGAAACAATCCGGACCGCACGGCACGCCCTCGGACAGGATCATCGCCTGCCCCGTCAGCCGCGGCTTTCCACGCGGCACATAGGCGCTCACGTGCTTTGAACCTATCATGCATGAGCATATGCGCGCGCGCCCCCCCCTCCATGGGCCGAGGTAAGAACGTACCGTGCGTCTCGCAGACCGAGTGCAGGCAATTGATACTGGGACAAAACACCCTCAGACACGACTGCAGTCGGGCTCTCAGATCCTCCGGATCCGGGGTATATGTCCCCTCGTCAGCCTCATGAAAACGACACGCGCCGGGCCAGTGCAGCGCATCCCTGCGCGCCGCCGCCGTGTACGTGTGAGAGAGATGCGGACACGGACAGGCAGGGTCGGACAGCAGCCTCACCTTTGAGATTGGTCCCACAACAGCCCGGTATGGTGCGCGATGCGAAGCTGTTTGAACAGGGCCATGCGGTCAATGTCTTGAATGGCAACGTCGTGCAACGCGCGCAACCGCCTGACGCTCTCGATCTGAATCATCTCCACTGCCGCACCCAAGTGTCTCGTCACGTCCGGCCAACTACGGTCAACTACGAAGCGGGCTCACTGTCCGGGTCAAATGCCTTGGCCCATTCGAGCACTTCAAATTTGGCCTGGTACGCTTGTGCTGGAAATGTGTCATCGTCGGCGTAGGGCACAAACGGAAGGGTGTCGTCAGGCGTGCGCAAGAGGACGCTGCGCGACACGGGGGTGCAGCACTCGTAGGGCGGGTGCGGGTCGTACGCGGGAACGGTGATCACCGGGATCGCGCTGTGCCTTGTGTGGCGCCGTGGGACTTGGCCACGCCCGGAAAGATGGACCTGGGACCAGTCGAGGTGGATGACGGACACACGGACGGCGTTACGGTTTACTGGTGGTCTGAACCCGTCGTCGTCGGCGTCATCATCATCGTCGCTGGGATCGGGAACGGGCACCTTGAGGATCCGCTCGAGCATCGCCCTCGCAATTCGCTCAACCTGGTGCTCCGACCCGACCCGCATCACGGCCTGGAGATTGATGGTCCTGAGCATCTCTGCACAATAGCCGGGCTCCCAGTCATAGAATTCGGACCAGACGTCTTGGTAGACGGACCGCCCGAGCTGCTTTAGCTGGACGGCGGTGCGGGAGGAGGGCGGGATGGGGGGGTCGAGAGCATCTAGTGGTTCGGGGAGCGGGGGACGGTCGACGTCGGTGAGATCCATCGCTGTTCGAGTGGCGACGCAGAAAGAAAAAGGCAGCCGGTGACTATTTCATCGTCCGAAAAATTATATACTATCTAAACCGACCCTCTCGCATCTCCCGAACCCGCTTGATGCCCGCCCACACATCCTCCTCGCCCGGCGCCCTCGTCTCTCCCACCCACGCCCGTATCCACGCCCGCAACGCCGCATACTCTGTCCTTGGTCTCTCCCCCGTCATCCCTGCCCCGCCCCACCCGTCTTCAAACACCGGGCCCCGCAACCCAATTTCCATCCAAAATACGATCGCTACCGCCAACGTCTCCCGCTTCGGCACGACCCCCAGTGCCCGCATCCACCCCAACACCTCTGGGATCTCCTCTGCTCTCGAGGACAGCCCCAGCAGCGCGACATATGTCGCAAACGTGCTCTCCGAGGGCACCACCGTCGGGAGTGGCGGACCCAGACGCTCGTCGGCCTGGGTGGGGCGTAGAGCACCGAGCGACGTTGGAGGGGGGAGAAACTGGTCTGGACGCCCGTTCCAGACCCGAGCAAGCTCCTGCAACACGCTGTCGCCCCCCTTGGCCCGCGCGTTTGTCACGCCCCCTCCAACTGGGCCCGCCGCCGGCCGGAGCGCGGGCCAGTTGCCAAAGATCATGCCTCGAAAGATTGACCTCGCAACCTCTGTCGAGCGGCGGTTCGCCCAGATGCCGACGACGGACGGAGGCGCCGGCGTCTCGAGGAGGGCTTGGAGGTGTGCGGTGAGCGTGTCACGGGACGGGGGGAGGCTGTCGGTGCCAAAAGACACTAGCCCACCGCGCTTGTGAAAGTCGGCCACGTACCAACTCATCGCTCCCTTGACGCTCTCTCCGTCCATCTTGGAGGCCTGTATCGCCGCCTTGAGCAGTATGCGAAGCATGAGGTTGGTGGGAGGGACAAAGTACAAGGACGCCAGGTGGGTCCAGATATAAAAGACGGCGTCTGGACGGCGGATGCGGAGGAGAGCGGTAAAGAGGGCATGGATCGGGTGGACCTTGAGGTACGAGTTCCCCTGCTCGACGTCCCTCTGGACTGCCTCTTCGAGGAGACACAGGGCCTCTTTGGTGCGTCCGCTCTGGACAAGCACGTCGACACCAACACAGAGGGCCTTTCTGTCGATGCGCATCTCGCCCTCGCCACGTGCGCTGACGACCTCGCGGACAAACTCGTCCCAGAGTTTTTGTGCGTCGTCCAGGGCATTCTTCCACAGCAAGCCCTGTATGACGACGGTGTAGGTCGCTCTGGTCGGCCTGTATGCGTGGGTTCCACGCCTTGTTTCGCTGAACAGGCCGAGGAGGTTGCTGGCGGGGAGGGTGCGGTCGTGTGCGGCGGCGTAGAGGGCGGTGGTCCAGTCGTAAATGTCGATGCTTGACTTGGGGGATGCCGCGGATAGGGTGGCCTTGAGGTCGAGGGCGAGGAGCTGGTGAAAGTAGCCAAAGGCGGCGTGGCGGTCGTCCCGCATGGCACGGAGGTAGTGCGTGTTGGCGGGGTGAGCTGTCCCGTGGGCATCAGTGGTGGAGTACGGCGGCGGGACGCCAGTGTCGAGGCAGCGCGTGCGGATGGCGTGCAGGGAGTCGGCGCTGGGCTGCACCCTGCCGAGAGAGGCATGCGCTCGGAGCCACGCCTCGGGGAGTCTCTCGGGGCCGCGGCGGCGGAGGTAGTCGAGGAGGCGGGGCGCGCGGAAGTTGTCCCTGAGGAGCACGCGCTCGGTGTTGGGCCAGAGCGGGACGCGCTTCGCGTCCATGTCGCGGAGGATGTCAATGGCAGTATCGGCGGCGAGACGGGACCTGTCGAAGAGGGCGAGGGCCTGGAGCAGGGCATTGGCGTAGAGGGCGGGGTGCGGGTGCGGGGGGAGGGCGAGGCGGTGGGAGGCGAGCGCGGGGAGGAGGGCGGCGAGGGAAAAGTGGGCGAGGGCGAGGGCGGCGAGGACCAGGAGGCCGGGGTCGGCGCGGGGGAGGGCGAGATCGTGGAGGGCGGCAGCGGCGTCGGCGGAGGACGCGACGGTGTGGGCGGCGAGGGCCCGGGCGAGCCAGGGCGGGGTGGGGGCGGGCCCGGCGGGGAGGAGGCGGAGCGCGTGTGCGAGAGTGGGCGCGCGGAGGGCGGGCTCGGCGCGGGCC
>JBBPKE010000540.1:0-17009 GCA_038089095.1 Tylopilus orsonianus | reverse complement strand
GGGAAGGAAGAGGAAGAGGAGGGAGAAGGGGGAGAGGAGGAGGAAGAGGAAGAGATGAAGGGGGATGGGGACGAAAAGAAGAGCGTAGGGCCCGGGGGAAAAGTAGAGGAAGAACTTAAAGTGGCCAAGGGCACCAAGCGGCGGTCAGAGGCCAAAACTGAACAACCAAAGAAGCGCCCAAAGCCCACTGGTCCAGTCGGAAAGCGGCGCTTGGAGGCCAAATCCGAGGTACCGAAGAAACGCCCAATCCTATCAAAACGTCAACGAGCTAGCTAGTGGTAATACAGTACTAGTCTAATGACGACCATCCTTGCCAGACTCGTCGGAATCAGTCCGAGTCGTCTCTTTATACGATCTCGAGTACTCTCTCAGGTTGCTGCCACCATGCCTACTCCAAAGGTCCTTTCGACCGAACCTCTCGAAAACGCGCACTCAAAGTGAGTCGGGTTACGTTGTGCATATGCCGTGTCCTCCCGGTCCTCCACCCGTTGCCCCTGAACTCGACCTCGCGTCGGCTACAACGCATGGGCTGACACGACGAGCCATGCCTCAGGTTCATCGCGTTGACCAAGATCCATTACGAGGATCAGGATGGCAGAAAGGTACGCTGCTATTCTCTGAGCCGAGTCGACGTGCGCCAACACTTGCTTCACCCGACTGCCAGCGCGTCTGGGAATGTGCTGAACGAAAAGTCGTCCGAGGACACACCGGAAAAGACGGTTTGTAGCCCCTCTTCCGTTAGCCTGGACTTGCCACTGAAACTTGCGCTGCTCATCCTAACCCATGTGTTTTGATCGTATTTAACGCTGCCCAAATCCACCAGCCGTAGCCATCCTTGCCGTCCTCAAATCCAGGACCAATGCCTTCCCGTTGTCGACTGTCATCATTGAGCAATATCGTCCGCCACTCGATAAAGACGTCATAGGCACGCTCACACCCCTTTCCTTCCCTCTTCACCCCACACTCATCTTAAACTCGTAGAGTTTCCAGCTGGTTCGTACGCTCCGTTATTTCCCTTCACTTTGGCTTGAATACCTATGAACCGTGCTCTTTACTCCAGGCTTGCTCAACGCACCAGCCTGCGCGAGTGACCCAGATGAAGAAGCACGGGTCGCAGCGCTCCGTGAGCTGGAGGAAGAGACGGGGTACAAAGCCTCGCTCCAAGACGTCGTCGAGTGCACGCCCACCGTAGCGTGCGATCCAGGTGCGCCACGTTCCCAGCCTGGCCAAGCAGACGACGGTCAACGCACCGGTCACCGCTGACACGTTTCGCAACAGGCATGACCACGGCCAAGATGAAGCTCGTCGTCGTCAAGGTAGAGCTTGAAGACAAGATGGAGTATCCAGTCGCTAATCCGGATCCGGGGGAACATATCGTCGTCAGGGTAGTCGAGTTGGCCCAGCTCAAACGCGTGTTGGAGGGTGCGTGTATTTTGTGATTCGTTTGTCTCATTGGTCATTATGAATGACATGACGATGTCCAAGACTATAACAAAAAGGTGGACCAGACCTCTTTCGGTATGCTGGCACATTTCTGACGCTCAACGCGCAGGGTTTCATAGTGGACGCCAGGCTGTCTCATTTCGCGGCAGGGTATGACATTGCGGAGCGGGCCAGAAACGGGCTCCTCTAACACTCGACCTACCGAGTAAAAAGTGTTACACCACACAAACACGTAGCCCTGGGCAGCATCAATGATGCAATTGCTCGATGTATAGTCTCAGTTTTAGTTCTTCTCCCTTTTTCTTATCGCCACCTCCTCTGGAGAGTATCATTATGATCGGCTTATTCTTTACTTTTTTCTTGAGAGCTTATTCTTTTTCTCATCTTCGAGGGAACCGTACTTTCGAAATCAACGCGGGACTCCTCCATCGGTGGATGTGATACGCTCCGCCAGTGCAGTCTTTGCGAGGGCCCGAATGACGCTTACGAATATGAATGAATGTGCCTGCCGAGCCATCGCTAGTGGCTGGTATTTTGGTAGCTTTGAAGATGACAAGGTCAATGGCATCTCACAATGCATAACGTCAAGCAGTCCCCTGCTAATGAATTGGTTGCTTCCCCAAGTCACGTGAAAACACGTGACTGATGGTTAATGAAGGCCTGCACAGCTTTGATTTGATTCCACGGAGATCACTGCGAGCGAAATTGGCAGGTCTACGACGGAATTCGAACGACAAGAGGCTCAGACACGCTTACCTTGGCCAACATTGATATATTAATACCCAGATTTCTTCGTCTTATCGGATGCATATGTTTTGTCCCCGCTGCGGCCTTGGGATCCCCGGCCGGGTCGTTAGAGGCGCTTTTGAATCTAAGCTCGACAACGAGGTCGAGTTTCTCGATGTCCCGGTTATCAATCTGTCTTGCCGTCAATTTCCGCCTCGCCTGTCTCTTCTGGGTGGAGTTGGCATTCAGTAGTCTGGATGGGTCCTGGCCTGTGCACAGCTCACAGCAGGTCTCGAAGACTTTGGCTCGGACAGCCGTCGAGTGGTAACTTTATTCATCTACTTTGCAGATCTGAATGTAGGCAACTTGTATGTTCGGCGAACATATGAATAGGTACGCGAATGTGCTGCAAGTCCCTCCTTTGTACGGACGCTACGCCCCGGGTTGTCGGCCGTTGATTATCCTAATACCTGCGTCCTTTTCCTAGGGAGATATTGACACACTACCGCAAAGCACATATAGATATACTTGGCCCTTGGTCTCTTGCGCCGCTTTCAGCATCTCTTGGTTAACCTCTCGACAGAATTGCAAAACCTTTGGCTTTAGTCATTCAACAGATGTCTATCTTTTGCCTTTCTGTCGTTGCCGTTGCCATCTCCGCCCCTGTCCATGTCGTGGTTGGTCCGCTGTTGGTGACATTACTGACACTGGGAGCAGCACTGCGGCGTGGTCCGCCCGACGCGCTCTACCTCCGCGTGCGGTCGACACTCTTCTACACCTATGGTTGACGTACTCTGCTTGCTGCGTCTTTTTGGACGCATCCTCCCCCACTTTAGCGTCCTGGTGTCGCTGAGTGCTGTTGATGTGATAACTGTGTACGTACCAGACGTTTGCTACTTGATCTTTTTTTGTTTTTCTCCCTCAAGCACTACATGCGTCGGTGAGCTCCTGCTGTCGACCGCCTGCATCCTGGTACGCTCCGAGTAGATACAGGGCCTCTTCTCTGCCTTCTTCCGGCGCTCAGACGTGTCGGGCGGTATTTCTTTTCCCTTTGAAAGCTGGACCTCGAGCAAATTAAAGCCTTCCTTGAAATGTTGAAGCCTGCCTTGAAGTTCCACCCATTCCCAGATTAAATGCGCGTCTGATGCAATCTTGCTCTATCATCGATTCATCATCTGTACCATCATGTCCCTCTCAAGAAATCTCTTCGTTGACGATCAACTGTTTGCCAGTCCCATCCCAAGCAACCGCGTCCTCGTTTGCGTCAACTTCAACGTCCCCTTGAGAGACGACCCTGTAAAGAGCCGCGTCGTCACTAACGATACGATGTACCTGATTTCCCAACAATCCTCTCCGTAAATCATCCACCTACATCGCGTCTTCGCTGCCATCCCTACCATCAAATATATCCTTGATAGGGGTATGTTCGTTCTCATTTGCCTATTCCCTCATTGACCATCCATTCCAGAGCCCAAGGCTGTCGTCCTTACATCCCACTTTGGACATACTGACGAAGGGTTCTCCGAGAAAGACACCCCCAGATACATCGCGGCCATCCTCTGGAAAAGCTTGGCAAGTCTGTCACCTTCCTTAGCGACCACGCTAGCGCTGATGTCGAGAAGGCCGTCAAGGAGAACCTCCACTTTGCGGAGCCGAAGGGGATAGTAGCCCTGGCAAGACGAGGCTCGTAGGCGCCCTCCAGAAGCATTTCCCCATCTATGACTTCTACGTCAATGATGCCTCACCGTCCTCCCGCTAGTACTACTGGGACCGACCATCCGAAATGGGCCTCTGTTCTCCTCATAAGGGGGTCGAGTACCTGGCCAAGGTTGTTCGGAACCGTAGCCGCCCATTCGTCGCGATCCTCGGCGGATTCAAGGTTTCTGACAACGTCAGTACCATCAACAATACGCTCGACATGGTCGACACCCTCATCATTTGTGGTGGTGTGGCTTTCACCTTTGCAAGAACCCTCAACAGTGTCTCCGTGCGTGGGATCATCCGTGTCCCCGCACTACTCATCCCAAGTTGTTGGAGAAGATTGTAAACTCTCCTTTTGACAGGGAAGGTTCGAAAAGGGTCGCTGCCCTCGTCGAAAAGGTAAAAAGAAACAACGACAGGTTCGTTTTCCCTGCGAGGTACGTCACCGCAAACAAGTTTGACAAGAATGTAATAATCTGAAATGCTCTCCATTACCCTGCTGATCGTCCCTAACTCTTTCGGTAGGCTGTGCCACCTTTCAAGGATGTATCCCGACGGCTGAATGGGTCTCGGTGTAGGCCCACAGAGCCGCGAGAACTTCCTTGTCGGCCAAGACGATCTCTGGAACGGGTGCGTGGAGGCTATAGCTCTTGATATATAAACCGACGACTGTCTCATAGGCCCACTTGGCGTGTTTGGGTTCCTCGCCTGCGTGAGTGGTTCAAAGTCTCCACTTGATGCAGTCATCGGGGCCAAGAAGTAGGGCTCCACCGTCAACGTCACTAGCTCACCCATGTCGGCACTGGAGGTAGCGCCGGCCTTGAACTCCTCGAGGGGTATGAAGTTTAGGACGGAGTTGCTCTTGAGGGGGTGTAAAGGATCATTTCTGGATTGTGATCTATGTCGTTGAGATCAGTTTACCTTGTACGGGTAGTAAGGCGATAATGTGCTACTTGATGTTGTGTAATCGTGGGTCAACTTTCGTGAACAGCCTGACGCCTGCCGTTCGGACTTTTTATAAGTCCGGTCTGTTCGTAGCGCGTGAACCGTGGTCGGAAAAGAGCCACCAAAAAAAGCCTTCAGAAGAAAGAAAAAAAGTGATATTGTGTCAAAATACTGCGCTTTCGGTTCGTCGATGTCATCCGGTGAGCCTGTGTGTCGTGGGATAGCCGATCGGAGACGGATGAATTATTACGGAGGTCTCCTGAGCGCGTAAAAGTGGAACTGGGCGTCACAAGGTGAATGGCGCCCAAGCTGTGTTTGACAGCACGGCGCTGATTCATTTTTGGCAGCGAGTAGCGACACAGCTCGAGAAAGTTTCTCATTGGATGCAAGTTACATTGTCGTGCAGATCTGCTCAGCTCCCAAATCCACTTATCGATTGTTGCCCCCGTTGGGTGAACGGTTGGTCAGTTGTCTAGCCCTTCGTTCTGCTTTGCTTCCCCAGAAGTTACCAGGTGTGTACGCTGATCTCTGTATCCACAGCTTGCCAGTTCCTCTTGTCGATATGATGGACCCATCCGATGATAGGCTGTGCATGGGTGGACTAATGACCGGCGTCCATGTTCAAGTACATGAGTCAGCGAGCGCCCTCCAAAAACCGAGTGATCGTTGCTGTAACACTTCTTTTTCATTCTTTCGACTTCTAGTCAGATTTTAGTGTGCACTCGCTAACGATTCATTCGCAGATCATATGCATGTACTGAATCAAAGCTTACTCTTCGGGCAATCATGATGACAACGGGCGCCGCGCTCAAGTAAGTTGGACGCTCATACGAATAGACGCCTGTGCCATCATGGTGTTGCTACCGGTACCTGAGTGGACCGCAGCGCTGGCGGAGCTGGCATTAGAATCCGAGCGGTGTGTAGAGAACGAGTGGGTCCGAGGTTGTCTCATGTCATATGCTTACCCAAGTCCTAGGATATCGTATCTCTGCCTCGACTCGGACACATGGGCGGTCACGGGGACGGGGGTTTGCGGACCACCACGTTTCGAATGGACATAAAATGTAGCAACGTGTCACAGCTGCTAGCTTTCTCTTCTCTGTGTGTCCGTCATGCCGCTCGACCCCTGGATGGCCTTGGAACTTGTAGATACTATTCTAACACCACTGCGTCCCTATCGTTCGTACATGTTCGATGGGGCCGTCGTCTGCACAGCGATATGGGCCCTCCTCTGGTGGCGTCGCACATTTCGTCGGCAACTCGTCCGCACAACTCAGCTTCGAGGCCCACCCAGCCAGAGCTTCCTCTACGGTGTCGGCAAGCATGTTCTCGGTGCCGAGGACCCTGCTTCCATATATGAAAAGTGGGCACAAGAGTATGGTTCCGTATACATGCTCCCATGGACCTTGGGAAGGCAGAGGGTCATGTTATGTGATCCAAAGGCGATTGCACACTATTACGCCCAGGACACGTGGTCATATGCCCATGTCCCAGCAGAAAAGAGATCTTTCCTGAGATTCGTACGTGCTTATGATGCACCTGCGATGTATAGTGTGGCTGATGCTAGGATCGAGGTTGGTAGAGGTCTCTTGTGGGCTGACGGAGAAAATCACCGAAGGTAGACCGACATCGGGCGTACCTTACAGACAGAACACTGACCATTTCGTTAGACAACGCAAGGCGCTGATGCCTGCTTTCAGCATTCCTGCGACGCGACAGCTCACATGGATCTTTTATGAAACAGCATACAAGGTTAGATAACAATCGTGTTGATGCACGATTTCTCTACGACACTAAATTCAAATGTATTTTAGACGAAAGCTGCTTGGAATGCCCTCATTGAGTCTAGCGGCGGGGAAATCGCCTTGATCGAGGCCCAAACTTGGTACGTGTTGTAAAACGGTTTCTGGTGCCTGAAAGTCAAAACCTGATCTTCTCTCATAAATAAAGGATGAACCACATATCGTAGGTTTCTTCATATGGCGGTCTGGCATAAACCCTTAATTACTCGGGCAGACTAGATACAATTGGTCATGCAGGATTTTCTCTCAATTTTGGTGCGCTCGAAGGCAAGCGTGCACCTATCACGGAGGCACTGGATGGATTTACTGCGTTCAATCGCTCGGGCGAACATAAAACCCTTTATCTCTTGTGGCAGGCCTTGCCATTCCTCATCCCGGTACCCAAGACACGTTTAAGACTGATCATGAAGATCAACGTCGCAATACGAGGGATCATGAATACAGTGCTGGCGAGGGCGCGGAAAATACGGGAGATGGGCGGGGAGGCCAAAGAAGACAAATCTATTATCGGGCAGCTCGGTATGTAATCTATGTTGAGCATTCCTTGCGATACATCGTCGCTTGCTCATCCCGCATAAAAATAAAGTCAGTGCGGGCAACGATTCGGAGGCTCATCTGACAGAGGAAGAAATTGGTGGTCAGGTAATATGCCTCTGGTCCATGTGGAGGTTCACCACCCAGATCGTTTTGTAGGTCAAAGCATTACTCGTAGCAGGGTATGAAACGGTGTCCAGTATGTGACTTTATCCTTCCCATTTTCATTGTTCCAAACATATCTTCACCCCTAGTCACCTTGTCGGTAAATTGCACTCATGTATTCTCTGGGCATCGATTCACGCCTTGACTAGTGGGCCCTGATCGAGTTATCGCGGAATCCGGAGGTCCAGACAAGGCTGCGCAACGAGCTTGTTGCACATGGTACAGACCCGACATACGATCAGTTCATGAACGGGCTTCCCTACCTCGATGCTGTCGTCCATGAAATCCTCCGTATCCACCCTGCTGTCATTGATAATGAACGCGTAGTAAGTCCTCACACATCCCCAAACGGCACCCACTGACCGAAAATGTCATAGGCAATTAAAGACGACATCATCCCACTCTCTGAGCCCGTCCGCACCCAATCTGGTACGGTTGTCGACAGTCTGACCATTGCCAGAGGATCCCTTGTCGCCATTTCTGTGGAGTGTATGAATCGTTCTGCTGCATTCTGGGGCGAAGACGCTAAGGTCTTCCGTCCATGTCGATGGCTCGAGGACGGACTTGGTCAAAACGCGATACCTGCCAAGGCGAACGAAATTCAGGGCCATCGGCACTTGCTCACGTTTATCGACGGACCGAGGACATGCCCTGGAAAGAACTTTGCGATTATCGAGATCAAGGTTCGCTCAGGCCCCAACTGCGTTTGTGGCGTGACCAGCTACCACTGATTCTGACGTGCCCCTTTCTACCTTTTTTTTGGCAGGTGGTACTGACGGTGCTCGTCAAGAATTTTGTGTTTGAGTTGCGCGATGGAATTAATACGAAAATCGAGATGGGGAAAGGTATGCTTGAGAGGCCCAAGGTCGCGGGCGAGACAGGATGCAAACTCCCTTTGCACGTTCGACCGTATGTTGCCTAAGATGCCATGGCGCGAGACGACGGGGCCTATCTTCAAGAAGCTTTGCACATGTCTTTTTCTCATCGACTCGGTTGTAGCTTGGTTTCGTAGTATGATCCGGTTGTATTCTTTGAACAAAGTATCGTGTACCACGTCCTTTCTACTGTTCGGTTTATATGTACAATAGGATGTCATTGTTTGATAAATGTGAATCTCTGTATACGATTGCATCAGCAGACTAGCATTTTACAATAGTTATGACAGTGTTGGTCAGACGGGGAATGCTGGGAGATGCCTAGAGAATGAATAAATATGCTTGAATGAAAGGGAAGAAGGTAATGGTGAATGACAGAAAGTGGGAGAGGATGCTGGAGAGCTAGCCTGAGTGAGGGGGATGGGTGCAGGTAGGGAACATCACGGGTATACCCCCGGATATCCCGGCCTCTACCCGTACCCGTACCCGTAGCGGGTCTACTCACTAGTTGAGTTGTGGCGTCGAGTTGGTGTCATGTGCGACCAGTCACCTCAGATTGGTTTCATTACCATGTCACGTCGATGTGACGCGAAAGCACGCGAGGTTCGTCAGCCTCAAACTTGAACGACCTCTTATAAGTACCTAAGACATTTGTAAAATTCCTGATGCTGTGTGCCTGCTGCCAACGTGGCAGCTCTCCGACTCAAGCAAGCCTGCGAGCATCGAGTCACAGAGCTAGTGCTGGAGGTACGCGATGTGGCCGAGGGCCATGACGCTCTGTCGCTTTGCGGCACTGCAACTGAACGGCCCGAGGGGCTTGATGGCGGTGGGACGACGCGTCACCCTCTGCAGTGGACATGGCAGGGAGACAGACTACATGTTTGATACTGTGCGATTGCGGATCAGTCGTGAATAACCTGAGGCCTGCCTGCTGTTCGGACTTTTCTGTAGGTCCGGTCTGTTCGTAGCGCGTGAACCGTGGTCGGAAAAGAGCCACCAAAAAAGGCCTTCAGGAGAAAGAAAAAGAGTGATATTGCGTCAAAATACTGCGCTTTCGGTTCGTCAATGTCATCCGGTGAGCCTGCGTGTCGTGGGAAGTAGCACGATCGGAGACGGGTGAATCATTACCGAGGTCTCCTGAGCACATAAAAGTGGAAATGCTCCATCATGGGCGTCACAAGGTGAATGGCGCCCAAACT
The DNA here is from genome assembly GCA_038089095.1 of Tylopilus orsonianus. NCBI lineage: Eukaryota > Fungi > Basidiomycota > Agaricomycetes > Boletales > Boletaceae > Tylopilus > Tylopilus orsonianus. The sequence goes on along the minus strand of JBBPKE010000540.1, from coordinate 7,619 downwards.
GTGCTTGACAGCACGGCGCTAATTCATTTTTGGCAGCGAGTAGCAACACAACTCGAGAAAGTTTCTCATCGGATACAAGTCGCATTGTCGTGCAAATCCACTTAGCTCCCAAATCCGTCTATCGACTATCGTCCTCCTTGGGTGGGCAGCTGGTCACTTGTCTAGCCCTTCGTTCTGCTTTGCTTCCCCAGAAGTTACCAGGTGTGTACGCTGATCTCTGTACCCGCAGCTTGCCAGTCCCTCTCGTCGGTATGATGGACCCATCCGATGATAGGCTGTGCGTGGGTGAACTAATGACTGGTGTCCACGTTTAGTTACATGAGTCAGCGAGCGCCCTCCAAAAACCGAGTGATCGTTGCTGTAACCCTTTTTTTTTACTCTTTCGACTTCTAGCCAGATCTTAGTATGTAGTCGCTGACGATTCATTGGCAGATCACACGCATGTACTGAATCAAAGCCTACTCTTCGAACAATCATGAGGACAACGGGCGCCGCGCTCAAGTAAAGTTGGACGCCCATACGAGTAGACGCCTGTGTCATCATGGTGTTGCTACCGGTATTCGAGTGGATCGCGGCCCTGACGGAGCTGGTATTAGAACCCAAACGGTGTGTAGAGAACGAGCGGGTCCGAAGTTGTCTCATGTCATATGCTTATCCAAGTCCTAGGATGTCGCACCCCTGCCTCGACCGACTCGGACACATGGGCGGTCACGGGGACGGAGGTTTGCGGACCATTACGTTTTAAACGGACATAAAATGTAGCGAGGTGTCACACCTGCCAGCTTGCTTTTCTCTGTGTCCGTCATGCCGTTCGACCCCTGGACGACCTTGGAACTTGTAGATACCATTCTAACACCATTGCGTCCCTATCGTTCGTACATGTTCGATGGGGCCATCGTCTGCACAGCGATATGGGCCCTCCTCTGGTGGCGTCGCACATTTCGTCGGCAACTCGTCCGCACAACTCAGCTTCGAGGCCCACCCAGCCAGAGCTTCCTCTACGGTGTCGGCAAGCATGTTCTCAGTGCCGAGGACCCTGCTTCCATATATGAAAAGTGGGCACAAGAGTATGGTTCCGTATACATGCTCCCGTGGACCTTGGGGAGGCAGAGGGTCATGTTATGTGATCCAAAGGCGATCGCACATTATTACGCCCAGGATACGTGGTCGTACACCCATGTCCCAGCAAAAAAGAGATTTTTCCTTAGATTCGTACGTACTTATGATGCACCTGCGATGTATGGTGTGGCTGATGCTTGGATCGAGGTTGGTAGAGGTCTCTTGTGGGCTGAAGGAGAAAATCACCGAAGGTAGATCGACATTGGACGTACCTTACAGACAGAACACTGACCATTTCGTTAGACAACGCAAGGCGCTGATGCCTGCTTTCAGCGTTCCTGCGACGCGACAGCTCACATGGATCTTTTATGAAACAGCATATAAGGTTAGATAACAATCGTGTTGATGCACGATTTCTCTACGACACTAAATTCAAATGTATTTTAGACGAAAGCTGCTTGGGACGCCCTCATTGAGTCTAGTGGTGGGGAAATTACCTTGATCGAGGCCCAAACTTGGTACGTGTTGTAAAACGGTCTCTGGTGCCTGAAAGTCAAAATCTGATCTTCTCTCATAAATAAAGGATGAACCACATATCGTAGGTTTCTTCATATGGCTGTCTGGCGTAGACCCTTAATTACTCGGGCAGACTAGATACAATTGGTCATGCAGGATTTTCTCTCAATTTTGGTGCGCTCGAAGGCAAGCGCGCACCCATCACGGAGGCACTGGATGGATTTACTGCATTCCATCGCTCTGGCGAGCATAAAACCCTTTTTCTCTTGTGGCAGGCCTTGCCATTCCTCATCCCAGTACCCAAGTCACGTTCGAGACTGATCATGAAGATCAACGTCGCAATACGAGGGATCATGAATACAGTGCTAGCGAGAGCGCGGAAAATACGGGAGATGGGCGGGGATGCCAAAGAAGACAAGTCCATTATCGGGCAGCTCGGTATGTCGTCCATGTCGAGCATTCCCTGCAATCCATGTGACTTGCTCATCCCGCAAAAAAATAAAGTCAGTGTGAGCAAAAATTCGGAGTTTTATCTAACAGAGGAGGAAATCAGTGCTCAGGTAACATCCCTCTGGTCCATGTGGAGGTTCATCACCCAGATCGTTTTGTAGGTCAAAGCATTACTCGTAGCAGGGTATGAGACGGTGTCCAGTATGTGACTTTATCCTTTCCATTTCCATTGTTCCAAACATATCTTCACCCCTAGTCACCTTGTCGGTAAATTGCACGCATGTATTCTCTGGGCATCGATTCACGCCTTGACTAGTGGGCCCTGATCGAGTTATCGCGGAATCCGGAGATTCAGACAAGGCTACGTAACGAGCTTGTTGCACATGGTACAGACCCGACATACGATCAGTTCATGAACGGGCTTCCCTACCTCGATGCTGTCGTCCATGAAATCCTCCGTATCCACCCTGCTGTCATTGATAATGAACGCATAGTATGTCCTCACACATCCTCAAACGGCTCCTACTGATCGAAAATGTCATAGGCTATTAAAGACGATGTCATCCCACTCTCTGAGCCGGTCCGCACCCAATCGGGTACGGTTATTGACAGTCTAACGATTAGTAGAGGATCCCTTGTCACCATTTCTGTGGGGTGTATGAACCGTTCTGCTGCATTCTGGGGCGACGATGCCAAGGTCTTTCGTCCGTGTCGGTGGCTCGAGGACGGATGGGGTCAGAACGCGATACCTGCCAAGGCGAACGAAATTCAGGGCCATCGGCACTTGCTCACGTTTATCGACGGACCGAGGACATGCCCTGGAAAGAACTTTGCGATTGCCGAAATCAAGGTTCGCTTAGGCTCCAACGGCGCTGTGTGGCGTGACCAGCTACCACTAATTCTGACGTGCCTTTCTACCTTTTTTTTTCTTGCAGGTGGTGCTGGCGGTGCTCGTCAAGAATTTTGTGTTTGAGTTGCGCGATGGCATTGATACGAAAATCGAGATAGGGAAAGGTATGCTTAAGAGGCCAAAGGTCGCGGGCGAGGCAGGATGCAAACTGCCTCTGCGCGTTCGACCGTATGCTGCATAAGATGCCATGGCGCGAGATTCCCCACCGACTTGGTTGTAGCTTGGTATCATAGTATGATTCGGTTGTTTTCTTTGAACAAAGTATCATGTATCACGCCCTTTCTACTATTTGGCTTATATGTACAATAGGATGTCATTGTTTGATATGTGTGAATCTCTGTATACGATTGCATCAGCAGACTAGCATTTTACAATAGTTATGACAGTGTTGGTCAGACGGGGAATGCTGGGAGATGCCTAGAGAATGAATAAATATGCTTGAATGAAAGGGAAGAAGGTAATGGTGAATGACAGAAAGTGGGAGAGGATGCTGGAGAGCTAGCCTGAGTGAGGGGAATGGGTGCAGGTAGGGAATATCACGGGTATAACCCCGAGTATCCCGGCCTCTACCCGTACCTGCCCCCGGCACGGTTACCAGTGTCGTGAGATAGCACGATCGAAGACGGGGGTCTCCTGAGCGCGTAAAATCCATCATAAGCGTTACAAAGTGAATGGCGCCCAAAAACTGTATTTGACAGCATGGCGCTAATTCATTTTTGGCAGCGAATAGCGAAGCAGCTCGAAAAGGTTTCTCATTGGATACGGATCACGTTGTCGTGCGGATCCACTCAACTCCCAAATCCATCTATCGACTGCGGCTTGCAAGTTGCCCCGGTTGGGTGAGCGGCTCATCGCTTGTCCAAAGAGTGAGAGAGTCCGAAGTTGTCGCATGTCATATGCTTATCCAAGTCCCTAGGATATCGCACCTCTCTGCCTCGACCAACTCGGATACATGGGCGGTCTCGGTGACAAAAAGTGTGCGGACCTCAGGACAGACATAAAATGTAGCAACCTATCACAGCCGCAAATTTGTTTTTCTCTGCGCATTCGTCATGCTGCTTGACTCCTGGATGACCTTGGAACTTGTAGACACCGTTCTAGCACCACTCCGTCCCTATCGTTCGTACATGTTCGATGGCGCCATTGTCTGCTCAGCGATATGGACCCTCCTCTGGTGGCGCCGTACATTCCGTCGGCAACTTGTCCGCACCACTCAGCTTCGGGGTCCACCTAGCCAGAGTTTCCTCTACGATGTCGGCAGGCACGTTCTTAGCGCCGAGAGCCCGTCCGCTGTATATGAAAAGTGGGCACAGGAGTATGGTTCCGTATATACACTCCCGTGGACCTTGGGGAGACAGAGGGTCATGTTATGTGATCCAAAGGCGATCGCACATTATTACGCTCAGGACACATGGTCATACGTCCATGTTCATGCTGAAAAGAGATCTTTTCTGAGATTCGTACGTGCTTATGATGCACCTGCGACGTATGGTGTGGCTGATGCTTTGATCAAGGTTGGGAGAGGTCTTTTATGGGCTGACGGAGAGAATCACCGAAGGTGGATTGACATTTATTTACAAACAGACCATTGACCATTTCGTTAGACAACGCAGGGCACTGATGCCTGCTTTCAGCGTTCCTGCGACGCGACGGTTCACGTGGACCTTTTATGAGACAGCATACAAGGTCAGATGTCAATTGAAGCAGGGTTCCTGTACGACATTAAATTCAAATGCACTTTAGACAAAGGCCGCTTGGGATGCTCTCATCGAGTCTAGCGGTGGGGAAAGCGCCTTGATCGAGGCCCAAACTTGGTACGTGTTGTAAAACAGTCTCTGGTACCTGAAAATCAAAATCTGACCTTCTCTCATTAATAAAGGATGAACCACATATCGTAGGTTTCTTCTTATGGCTGTCTGGCGTAAACCCTTGATTACTCGGGCAGACTAGATACAATTGGTCATGCAGGATTCTCTCTCGACTTTGGCGCACTCGAAGGCAAGCGTGCACCCATCACGGAGGCACTGGATGGATTTACTGCATTCAATCGCTCGGACGAGCATAAAACCTTTTATCTCTTGTTGCCAATCTTGCGGTTCCTCATCCCAGTACCCAAGACACGCTTAAGACTGATCATGAAGGTTGGCGTCGCAGCGCGAGGAATCATGAATACAGTGCTGGCGAGGGCGCGGAAAATGCGGGAGATGGGCGGGGAGGCTAAAGAAGACAAGTCTATTATCGGGCAGCTCGGTATGTCGTCCATGTCGAGCATTCCCTGCAATCCATGTGACTTGCTCATCCCGCAAAAAAATAAAGTCAGTGTGAGCAAAAATTCAGAGTTTCATCTAACAGAGGAGGAAATCAGTGCTCAGGTAACATGCTTCCTGATCCATGTGGACGTTCATCACCCAGATCGTTTTGTAGGTCAAATCACTACTCGTAGCAGGGTATGAAACGGTGTCCAGTATGTGACTTTATCCTTTCCATTTCTATTGTTCCAAACGTATCTTCACCCCTAGTCACCTTGTCGGTAAATTGCACGCATGTATTCTCTGAGCATTGATTCACGCCTTGACTAGTGGGCCCTGATCGAGTTATCGCGGAATCCGGAGATTCAGACAAGGCTGCGCAACGAGCTTCTTGCGTATGGTGCAGACCCGACATACGATCAGTTCATGAACGGGCTTCCTTACCTTGATGCTGTCGTCCATGAAATCCTCCGTATCCACCCTGCTGTCATTGATAATGAACGCATAGTATGTCCTCCCACACCCCCAAACGGCTCCCACTGACCGAAAATGCCACAGGCAATTAAAGACGACGTCATCCCACTCTCTGAACCCGTCCGCACCCAATCGGGTACGGTTGTCGACAGTCTAACGATCGCCAAAGGGTCTCTTGTCGCCATCTCCGTGGAGTGTATGAACCGTTCTGCTGCATTCTGGGGCGAAGACGCTAAGGTCTTCCGTCCATGTCGATGGCTCGAGGACGAACACGGTCAGAACGCGATACCTGCCAAGGTGAACGAAATTCAGGGCCATCGGCACTTGCTCACGTTTATCGACGGACCGAGGACATGCCCTGGAAAGAACTTTGCAATCACCGAGATCAAGGTTCGTTCGTTCAGGCTCCTGCTGCAGAGCGCGGTGTGTGGCGTCACTAGTGGCCACTGGTGCTGACGTGCCCTCTTTTTCCAGGTGGTGCTGACGGTGCTCGTCAAGAATTTTGTGTTTGAGTTGCGAGACGGCATCGATACGAAGATCGAGATGGGGAAAGGTATGCTTGAGAGGCCCAAGGTCGCGGGCGAGGCAGGGTGCAAACTGCCTCTGCACGTTCGACCGTATGTTGCCTAAGATGCCATGGGGCGAGATGACGGGGCCCGTCTTGAAGACGCTCTGCACGTGTCTTTTTTTCTATCGACTTGGTTTCGTCGTATGATCCACTTGTTTTCTTTGAACAGTGTATCATGTCCCTTCTACTATTCAACCTGTATGTACAACAGAATTAGAACAGGGTGTCATTGTTTGATGTGTGTGAATCTCTGTATGATTGCATCAGCAGACTGGCATTTTACAATAGTTGGTTGTGACAGTGCTGGTCATACAGGGAACGCTGGAAGATGCCTAGGGAATGAAAAGGAGGGTGATGGAGAACAACAGAAAGGAAGGGAGGATACTGGAGAGCTAGCCCGAGTGAAAGGGAAGGGGTGGTGGTAGCAGTGATAGTGGGGCAGGTAAAAATAAAAGTGGAATGACGGGGAAAGAGGGAGGGGAGAAGTATGGGGAATGATGGAGAGAGAAACAAAGGGTAATGTGGAATGGTAGGAGAGAGAAAATAAAGGCAACAGAAAAGTGAGTGTTAATTTGCAAGCCGCATTACACATTTTCTAGGAGCGTTTGAATAAGCCCTCATTTGCGTTCTATTGTGTCATCAAACAACTGTGCATAGGGTACGTCTCTGATCATGTGCAATGTTTCATGGCAGACGCCACCACAGACGTGTAGCTTGCACAACTTCAATGACGTTTCTTCGATCGCTCAATGTGTGCCCTCAACTTTTGCTGCTTCTCCCTCAACGACGCCTTTTTCTTACCCTTGACAGCCCCACTGGAGAGTATCATCATAATCGGCTTATTCCTCGCCTTTTCTCGGTTCGTTGAACTACTCGGCGACTCTTTCTTCTTCTTGCCCTTGAGCGAACCATACTTTTCACGACCCTCGCGGCCTTTTTCGATCGACGCGATACGCTCTGCGTAGTCTGCCTTGACCTTTTTGCGAGGGCCCAAAATGTCGTTTTCGGATATAAACGCGTCCATCGATCCATTCCCGGCAGCTGCCTTTTTAGAGGCCTCAAGGGCAGCCAGTTTGCGTTTGGCCTTGGCTCCGCCGCCGTCTTCGACCGCCTTGGTTGCAGCCTGTATACGGAGGTCGCCGAGCAGGGCAAAATCGGCAGGCGTTAGAATCTGTGACGGGGTTCAGCATCGTTTGGGGAAGACAACTAGAGGCACGCTTGCCTTGGTCGTAGCCAACGTAGATATCCGGCTTTCCTGTGCTCGGGTATCCTCCCCGGCATCCTTTGCCTTGTCTGATGCATCCTTTTCCTCCTCGCTGTCCGACACCTCGAGATCCTCACCATCGGAGCTAACATCAATCCATCCTTTCGAATCCGAGTCCGAGTCCGAATC
>JBBPKE010000539.1:0-17095 GCA_038089095.1 Tylopilus orsonianus | reverse complement strand
AAGAGGGTTTTGTGATCTACGGTGATAACCTCCCTCAAAAGTTATATCCTCACGCCGAGCAAGAGCAGATTACATTGGTTATATACGTATATATACATATATCTATGTTATGCAACTTTGCTGATGTGACGCATGCCTCTGTGCCAGCTCAACTGCCACAAGAGACACTGGATCTCTTCCTTGCCTTCCGAGTCTCTCCATTCCTCTTCGTTGCCCTAGCCTGAGGGCGGACACTTGCACATCATGTTTTTTTTTCTCTGCTTGCGCCATTGAATTTTGATCACGCGACACCGTTTTTCCAGCTAGCCAGCTGGGTGAAGCCTAGTCGGCACCACACCATGTTCCAGCGGGGCGGATTTGCCCACACAGGGCACAAATCATCTATATCCTCTCAAGCTTGCTAGACAAGCTGGGCCAAACTCTGCAGCCAGTACCCCACCCTTGGGTGAATAGTGCCAGCATCACCGTGCGCACGCGTGGGTATCACACCACGAATAGGGACTGGAGTTACGTTGGTTGTGGTGGGATGCGTCGAGGACGGTCAGCTTTTTTTTTTTCTAAAACCCCGTGTAAAGTCCGCTATCTAACCAGCTTTTTTCACCAGTGCCAGCAGCTACGATGTCATCCCAGGGTCGCATCTCGGCTGGAGGGATTGCACTCGTCAGTGAAGTTGTGGCACTGTACGAAGCTCCACCGCTGGTTAAATGGAATTCCTTTTCGGCCTCGGTGCAGTGGGGCTACATGGTATCAACTGTTTGACCCACGGCAGATGTTCAGCTTCCTGTTATATGGCCCAGGACGAAGCATCGGCTAGTGGCCTGAAGATGACCTGAATAGCCCATCGACGATTTGCCTTGGTGGTGTCAATGGATAAGCAGCCGGGAGGAAAACCAGAAACTGCTAGCTTCTATGTTCCCCTGCAGTGCTTCGATTTATAAAGGTTGTCGTGGTCGCACTACATATTGACGACTTGCGGGTGTGCGGCGTACGCTTACTCCCAGCCAGTCTGTAGTGCCTGCAGATACGGGCTGTGTCACAAATGTTTACCTACGAACCTGCGCTCTACCCACAGGATTTAATAGTCGCTTCGTGCCACATTTCCTCCATGCCGATCGTAACTGTAGGCTTTTGAACCTCCAAAGGACGATGGCATGAACTTCACCGCCCGTCAGACTAGACTGAGATTCGGATCCACGCCGGTTTCTTGGATATCTATCATGTACCAAAAATGACGACATCGTGGCGTCGTGTCACTATGTTTCTGGGGCATGGTTGCATCCACATTGCAGGTACCAAACATTGACTTGTAAGCAAAAAGGTGTACCGCGTCAAAGTCAAACCTACTGACCCATGCACCAATCCGGACAAGTGCAGATGACTTGCACAAAAAATCAAACTGCTTATCACCCAATAACGACCTATGCTGGAATGAGTTGAGTGCAACGGCCCGAGGCCGGAAGTTTTGTACCCATCCGTTTCAGGTACTTACCCTCTGTAATACTTATTTCCTTCTGACGTACGTCGAGGCCATTGTCGTGATGGATTAGCAAGCGCGCGCGCAGCCACAAGCGCCACTAGCGCAGACACTTACGGGTGCGCACGCATGGCGCATGCGCTGCATTCTCTAACCTCTTCGCCACACCATATGGTGTCCATTGGTTCCTCTCGCGTATGTACATTTTATACCATTGCTATGCTCCATACCCAGGGCCCTATAAAGCCTGATATCCCCATTTTTTTTACCATAACGCATTCAGTATCGTATATAAGATTCCCTTTCATGGTCGTCACCCCAGTCCGTTGTTCACACACGAATGAGTCTTCGCTCGATAGCCGTTCCCGAGTATATTTCCTACTTGTCGGACCTGGCAGACTTGGGGTGATATCTGTTCCTATCTTTTGAGGGTGTATACATAAATGCTGAATCGACTCGGACCTATTCGTCGTTTGGCGCGCATGTACCACATAATCAGATCCAAACGCCTGGTAATGGAGATGTCCCTGCGAGTTGTGGGCTAAGCGAATTTGGTTTGCATAGCCTAGAAGGGACACCAAGGAGACGTCAATGTCGTGGCTTATTGATGGACCGACGACCTGGGCTCCCATGCAGTGTTCCTTGCAGCGAAAACATCTCAGCTGCTAAAGATTATCACCAGAGATACGAAACAATTAAATGATTTATCCGTGCATTCGCTAGCAGGTGTACCCTAGCGTGATCTCCCTAACGGGTGTGATAGATCACATAAAGACAGGCGCACGCACAAACAGAGGGACGACATTTACACTTATTAACGATGGCACGCACGAGCAAGACACAAATCAAGGCCGAGCTCGTTTGCTCGGACCAGCTTCACTCTCTTGATCCTCAGCCCAGCACCTCTTGCGGCTGCTGATATGGCTGGAGAACAGACCTGCCTCGTGTCCCATCCCAGTTCCCTCACTCTCGTACATGCTCCCCATACACCCTCCCCCTTCCTCCTCAAGATCCTCCATGTCGCTTTCTGATCTGTGAGAAAAGTGAGCACCAATCCTCATTGCCTGAAGAGCTGAGCATGTACACGAAGTGCTCTATGGGTTCTGGCGCGAGGTTGTATGCATGGTTGATTTCATTTGCCTTCATCCACCACTGTTTCCCCTTCTCCCTGCGCTGGGTGCGGAGCTCAGCAAGACGCTTGCTGCGGGCAGGCTCCTCCATGTGAACTGTCCCATTGCACAGCTCCGGCTTGTGCTTTAGCTTGCCAAGGAGGAGAGACTCAAATACCTGTCGCTCAACGGCAAGGCCATGAACCTTGTCAGTGATCCCCATCAAGATGCTGTCAGTCCTCTGGAGAAGGACCAGGGACCGCTGCAGTGATGCCTCCATGGCAGGACGCTGGTTAGTGAGTTTCGTGCATTGCTGCAGGAACTCTGCAACCACCCTACGGGGAAGTGTACCCAGAGAGTGGTGGCATTCCTTGTCTCTCCCTGCATTTGCATGCCCCCTGGGGTCAGGATGGGAAGCCCCGGAGGGCATGCATGAGGAAGCATTGTATGTAGGACCTGCTATGGGTCCGCCTAACAGGCAAAGTGTGAAGGGTCAGTACTTCAATCATGAAACTGACGGTAATCCCGGACCATTTACCTTCAACATTCCCAAGGTGATCCACCAGGACCTCAGAGCTTGACGTCGAGGTAATATGGTGGTCAATTATAGCCGCATTGGCGACCATGTTATCTCCACCTAGCAGGAACAGCCAAATGGTGAACGATTACTATTGACATTTCCTAGGAACAGGACACCCATGTACCTTTTGTGCTTGTACTCGGTTTTGCACCTAACGAGGCGCATGGGCCCTCTATTTTCCTGAACGACTTGGTGAGTTTATGAATCCATGTGGTGGCACGAGAAACACATACTGCAACGGGGGTACCCCCCCAGGATGTGCCTTGATGAGGTGCCCAATCAAGCTTTTGTTCGTGCCGACAGCACGCACACCCTCTCTCTCCAAGATGCTGTCGTCAGTGTCTAGTGTTGGAAGGAGGACACGTCTTACCTTTGCAAGGGCCTGTAACTGACGGCGCGGGAGAGCACGAAGTTGAGAGGCTGTCAAGGGCTGTGCCATTTTGTTGACTGTGATAGTGAAGCAAAGGGGTTGGCTAACAGTGGCGTTGAAGAATCAAATTACGCGGACGAGCAGACCAAAGTGTCCAGCCGAGTTTAAGTCCCCTCTCGTGGCATGTCCACGTGAGTTCCACAAAGCAGTTGGCAAAAACCGGAGTACCATGCCTTTCTCACCTTTCATTGACACTTGCATTGTGGTAGTTGTCTGCCTTGCTGCGGGGCCCTCATGTGTGTCGACACGCACTATTTCCAATACAACACCAAAGCTTGAAAGGCAAAAATCCCTGGTAAATTAAAATGAGTAGTCCCCACCGTCAGGTTCAACAAGCTCGGCGCTTGGGTTCACACAGTAACATCTGAATTCGAAATGCGGTTGTCGAGTTGGTGTGCATCGGGTAAACGCGAAGTCCAAAAATGAAACCTTGTTCAACTCGTCCACATGCAGGCTGTTATAGTCCGAGAGGGACAGCGTTGTTCTTGTCCATCATATCAGTATGATTTACTGCAAAACACGTAGCAGTGCGATTTCGGATGAGTTTACTTTCCTCCTTCCTCCCACATTATCGAGGGAAACTCCAGTCCATCTGCGATCACGTTTGGATCTTGAATTATGCACCACCGACCTACTACATGCCGTACTCGTACATTCGTACCAACCCACAGTAAATAAGTACCCATACAATACGTACAACCGGCCACATCGCGTACACACGACGCCATCGTCATCGACATCAAAAAAGAAAGAACGCGCACCACCAAAGACGGACATGTCATCCCGCGTGTCACGATTCTCGCAACGCAAACGACGCCGTATCACGAACTAGATGCAGGCCCGACAACGACTTGTTTCGTCTTGTTGAGCTTCGCGATCGTCTCCTCCGAGAGACCAAGATGAGCTTGCACGAGCGCGGGTGGTGTCAACGCAAGCCACTGGTCATGTCGCAATACGCGTCCGAGTTGAGAAAAAATAAAAGGTACCCAGCAGAGAATATGCTCACCTGCGCTAAACTAATATCTCGGTAAATATCTGAAAAGCAATCAGGTCAAACAATCCAGACATTCGACCCGTGTCCCGCGCGACAGTGCTTACCCGTTCGGAATATCTCGAGGAACTTCAGAGTCGTATTTCCAATGTTTTCCACATAGTGTCCTGTTCGAGAGTCGGCAAGAGTTGGAGAAAGTGGTATGTCAAGACGAGACATTATGCTCACCATAACTTGCAGGCACGTAGGCGATATCTCCGGCCTGACATAGTATATACATCAGCAAGACTCGACGCGCATTCGAGGATAGAGGTTTACCTCAAAATCAAATGTTCTAGCTCTGCTTTGTGATGCGAACAAGGTCATGCGACCGTTTCCCTCCCTACCGTTGCTCATCAAGACACTTCCAGTGCACAAAATGCGAACCCACTCACAGGTAGAAATCCCATTCATCCTCGGTGGGGTGCCACTAGTGTCCACGTGAGCCGATGACAGAACAAACGCATATGTCAAGTAGATCATAACGTACATGCAACTCTCTGTCGTCGCACATCCGTCAGAAAAAAGTCCACCATGGGCAAAGAACCAGGTGTCACCTTATCGCGCCAGGTTCCACGACAATCTCTGCGGCGGCGATCGTCGTCGAGACGGTAAATGTGGTCGAATCCACCACCTTTACACTTCCGCCGCTGAGTGGTGTGGCTGGCACTTGCGACAACGCGAATGTAAACAAATTAGGCACCGTACCTTGGGGATCTGACGGTGCTTCTGTAGTAGCAGGGGGAACTAGAGACAGACGCCGTGAGCGGGCTGACCGAGTTGACCGGCACGAACGACGAACGGGACGTACGGGCAGGAAAAATGTAGAGCTCGCGGGAAGGTATGCTGTTAAACGCGGAAATGTCCATTTGAAAGTTTTTGGCGATCACCTCCTTGGGTACATGCGCCAACCAATCTAACGTCGTCGTTCAGCCAAGCAGCACGATCGGAGTGGTCAGAACACTTGCCCGTGAGCTGCACACGTCCCATCAGAATCGTAGAGCACGTTCAATGGGATCCGAACTCACCAAAAATGTCGCATCGTCGCTAAAGGTGCCTGAGTCGAAAACCTTGGAATGTGTATCAGCTCATGCTTGGCTTACACATCAGGGTGAGACTGACCAGCAAAAATTCGGATCCGTCCGCACTGGTGTTGGTTGCCTGTAAGCTATGGGGGATCCCAGGAGGGAAATACCACAAGTCACCGGGTCCCTATCGAAGGAGACGTGAATACCACGAGTTCTAGAAAATGAGATAACGCACCACTGTCCCGACGAAATTCTTCCCGTTCTGGTCCACGGACGTTACTTGGACGTATCCGCTCAGCACGTATGCCCACTATGAGCACATCAGTTTGGCATCGTGACAAGACGAGTGAAAGGCTTGCCTCTGAGTTCTTGTGCCAGTGAAGTTCGCTATCGGCACGTCTCTTGAGCATATATAGAGTAAGGTGAAACCGCTTGGCGCACCGTATCGCTCCCATCTCGAGTCGCATGTTGACACCCGCCATTTCTACCCGATACGGTTAACACGAACCTCGCAAGTCCGGTTGAACGCGGGCCTAACTCACCCGTCGCAATAGGCATCTCCTCGACTGTACACGCACACGCCATGAGCGTTAGAATCACAACAGATGAAAAATAGGATCTACGTTCTGTTCTGGTGGCGTGTCCAACCGCCCGTCTGCAACCGTTGATAGCTCAGCGCCATTGGCCACTTGGCGTTCGGACTTCCAGTGATCGCACGATGTGAGCGCCCATAATACTAAAATGTCAGTCCGCTTACACGTTGCCATAGTCCGTTGTCGGTGGTGCCAACCTGTCCGGATTTTGCAATTCTATGGGGACGTTGTGTGGACCGAGGATGGACGCGCCAAGAGGCCCTCGATTGGGCTCTGGCAGGATGTCGCTATCCGGGGACCAAAGGGCACCGTTGTAATCGTCGCTTGCATACGGCACCGTCGGACTCGCAGAAGTAGTTCCCGAGGTGGCACTCGGAGTGGCAGACGAAGTACTATTGTTGCCGACGGGCGAACAGCTCACGATAGCGGCGTACAAGAGCGCGACGAAAGCGGGCCTGAATCCCTTGACCATGGCGATCATTGGAGAGCGGGTAATCTGTGCGATGAACTTCTTTAGCTGATCGAGGCCGGTGTTCGCGCCTTTTTATATTTCGACCGTTTTTCGGCACCCGGCAGTGCGTTTCGAGTCTTGGCCGAGTATGACAATATTGCGGAACCCGGTCCCAAGATCCATGCAGTTGAACGAACCCGTTCTTCCGTAGACATCCGAAGGATATTTCCTGGAGGAAGGCTGGGTCAAGCCAGCGAATACCAGATGACATGTCAACGATAGTGCCAGGAGTCACTAGTCACTAGTAGCTGCTTGACACTTACACATGTCTTACTTTGAAGTCGCCGTAGTAGATATCGCGTGCATCTAGAAATCCTGGCTAATGCAAATGGTCATTTGGTGGGTTGGAATGTTTCTCTGCGTGACAAGCGAGAAGAAGTTACAACCCAGGCCAGGGTACGGATCGCCTAACAAATGCTTTAACCGTAGGAGTTATTCAAGATGGTAGCTGCCTTGTAGTACATAAACCTGAAGGAGTTCTTTCACGACAAGAGCACCTGGAGTTTCACGGGGTCGAAAGTCAAAAACCTTCTCACCAGAGGCATCACAGATCATCACGTATGTGGATCCTCCGACGGATAAACAACCCGGTAATCTCACTCCAATTCACTTTCCCGTCATCGAACTCCCAATGGAACCCTGCCCAGTATCACGGATTTGAGAGGATGCTCTGGTGTAGAGCAGCATGGATGTGTTTAGTGTCAAAAGATAATGGCGTACTTATTGTATTTGGTAGCTTATGTAATCATAGCTGTAGTTACTTTTCTAATACTATCGTTGCTTCTTTAGTGTAACCTGCCTTTGCAATGTAAACATTCTGAAACCATTTAAAACATCACTTTTCTATTGTTCCACAGGCTCGAAAAAAATGTCAGAGATAGTTCATTAAGTACTCTCGCCTAGGAAAAAAACTCGAGGACTGTTTAGATGAGAATGTGCTTGCAACTTGATGTTATATCATGAGATGTTGAGAGATCCTGCTTATGAATGCAAAAAGTGACACTTGGAGATGGTTACTTAGTATATGAGGGCTCCCTATACCATTTATAAAAGGGGGGCTCTCAATGTACGAAGCTCTAGAATAAATTCTTGAGGTAGAGGTTGTCACGCAAGTGGATACCTGTGACAAAATTCAATCTCCTCCTCGGCAAAGCAAGTTGCGTCATCATTGCAGTCTTCAAACCCATCCTGCTGTCAGTGCCGAGACTGAAGTTTCAGTCCCCGAACTTGCCAGGAGTGTGACCTCGGTGTGACTGATATTTACACTACATAGACAAAACATCGGAAGGACCATATACTTCTAACATGAACAAGAAAAAATCTGATAAAAAATGGGGTGATGTATTAACATGTATTGTATCTGTAGTGTCATGCCGAGATGTATAGAGGGTGTTGTTGAGGCGTTAAAAATGAAATACCATGTTTTTTTCACTAAGGAAGCAACGATAGTACTATCGTAAGACCGGTGCTGCAAAATGCGCACACCACTTGCGAACACGCCGTCATTCGTCACCCATACATAAATAAAAAACTACGTAGAGTTATATAAGCCCATGTAAAAAATGAGTTTCAATAAAAAAATCATTTGAAAATAACAAATTGATGTTGCCAGCGTGATGCCGGCTCAGCAGGTGTGATTGACAGGGAGTTGCGAAATTTCCCATCTGCATGTGGGATGGGTGTCACACTGTGACATGGTACTAAATTAATCTCCGACGTGCCGAAGTATCAGAACAGATGTTCCCTTGTCCTGCAAACTAATCTTCCCACCCGCCAACAGCCACTCCCCATTACAACTCCGCTCGAATTCGTCACACTTTTGAAGGTCGAGGTCAAGGGGAGGGTAGCATCTCACATCTCATAGAAATATTTGCGGAAAAAGGGGTTAAAGATGTGCGAGAGTATATACTATCCATGTACATTTTTTCAG
The DNA here is from genome assembly GCA_038089095.1 of Tylopilus orsonianus. Classification (NCBI taxonomy): domain Eukaryota; kingdom Fungi; phylum Basidiomycota; class Agaricomycetes; order Boletales; family Boletaceae; genus Tylopilus; species Tylopilus orsonianus. The sequence continues at coordinate 8,410 of JBBPKE010000539.1, read as the reverse complement.
TGACTTTTAGAGATTAATCTTGCCGGTTCCTAGCTGTTTTTTATCAAAAACAGGGGTGTCAATGCACAGATTTGAAGCCGACAGGGATAGAACACCTTTTTTTCAGAAAAAGAAAAATACAAGGTTCTATAGAAGGTCTATTACAAGTAATATCCACGAGTACGAACCATTGCTTTCACTGTGTTGCAGCAGAGTGCATTTTGCATCTCTAGGGCATTTTGCAACACCGGTCTCACGATAGTACTTCAATAACTTACTAAGTATTCTAATAAATCCGCCTTCAAAATGCTATTCAACTGATATTTCCTCCATTTTATAGCTAGCGTCAAGTGTTTAGTTATTTGTCCCTAGAAGAAAACAAGCAACGTCCGAGTCTGTGTCGGTGATGCTGCCATTTGAATATTACATAATACGTCAGTCACCACCTAGTAGCCTGGGGTACAAGACCTTTACTATGGAACTCGACTCCAATATGTCAGAGTAGCATGTATATACCACACAGGAAAGGTCATAACCAAATAGCCAATTTACACGATATGAGAACCTATAGGAGTAAATATTGTACGATGCGGATAAATCTGTAAAAGGGCACAGCGTGCGTATTGTAGTCGCAGGCGTCAAGCCAGCATCCAGGACGTTCTATGCACCCAACTGCGTGCCCTCTTCCCATAAATGTACATGGGTACCGTCGTGAGACAGATACAGATATTGATGCCACCGATGGTACAGAACGTGCGAAGAACACCTAGGTGAAACAAATGTGAATCAGAATCGCGGGTATGAAACATGGAACAATCCAAACCCTCGGAAATGCGGGGAGAGAACATCAACTACATACCTTGATTGGTTAACCAAGGGATAACAAAGTAGCTTAACGCGAATATGAACACATTTTTGATCAAACTTTGGTCGCCGCGAGGTCGCGAAGTATCCAGTCAGGACGGACTCATTAGACATGTGACAATTAAAATACGTACTTGATGGTTCCAAACGTTTGCGCTGCGTAACGGCCATGCGCATCCACGACATAAGCAACGACCCTACAGGACCATTCGATCACTTCAGCACTGGTTTCCGATCAAGACGGGAAAGGAGTGGCCCACGCACCCTACAGAACCAATTGCAATCCCGAAATTCAGCAAGGAATAAAAGATGGCAGGACCGATCCATAATTCATGCAAGTGTGCACTGATAGCCCAACCAAACCAGCCGATCGAGGAGCTAATCAGCATTGGGAAGACCATGAACAGCCTAAATCTTTTAGGGGACATTCAGCTCGGAAAGCACATAGAGAATAGTAGAGATACTGACTCTGGCTCGTAGATACCTCCATTGCGACGCGAGAGCCATGTCACAGACCAGTCCGACAAAGGTCCTGCGAGTCCATTTCCAAGTATGGCTGCAATCAATGGGCCAACTCCTGAGATGAGGCCCACAGGACCAGGTGAGAAATTATATCCGTATGCAGGAGAAGAGAACAACAGGGAAACAGAGACGGAGAGGGCCACGACTACGAAGTTTAGTCAGCAATGCGTCAGGGAACAGGTGGAAAACTTACTCCAGGCGTCCGTGGTCCCGTTAATAAGCGCGCCCCACGCGACTACAGGACTACACATTAATGTGAAGGGTCGGAGGGCAATCTTCCAGAAGCTCTCGTCACTAAATCTCCGTCCCGCCCAGGGACTTAAAGAATGCCAATATGAATGTTTGCGGATGCATTCCCCTTCGAGAACCTCGGCCTTCACGTCAGATGACGAAGCTTTTTCTATTACTTTCTGATCGTCCACGACTACCCCCTCCTCAGCTGGGGTTTTGTTCCGGACATAAGCAGTCTCCGGGACGAAGAAGATTGTGAGAATGAACAGGATGACGAACTGCATTTAAGACCGAATAAATAAGAAATTAAACCAAAGCACTGATTCAATGAAACCGCTCACCAACACAGCTTCTATCACGAAGCACACCCGCCACGATCTATAGAGATGGTAAGTCCGAGGCACGAGCAACACCTGGGGACTCACACGTATTGAATCATATAACCATTTACTATGGATACACCGCATATACCCCCCAGAATTGCAAACTGAAACGAGTAAAATTATAAAAGATCTTTCAAACTGCGGCACAACCTACGCTCCAGATGGATATCCATGTGCCTCTTTCATGTACGAAGAAGATGTCACTACATGAAATTAGCCAGTGCGCAAGTGGGGTAGCCTGAAACACGTCACTTACGCAATTATGGCTTCGACCAAGCAGTTCAGGGGAGCCATCCCCATTCCCCCGATAATCCTACTTGCAATAAGGTTGCCCACATCTTTCGCGAGCGCACTCCATATGGAACTCGCGACCAGCAGCATGTGTCCAATCAGAAAGATCGGTCGACGACCCCAGATGACACTTGCAGGCGCGGTGACGATCAACACCAAACCAAGTGCTAAGCAAAGGTCCCCTGTCATCATGGACAAGGAATCAACGGATGTGTCAAGGCTTGTCGCAACCTGGGTCAAACCAGCCGCGATGATAGGTCCAAAAGCGCCCACTACGCCTGCCCCGTACGTGATGGTGGACATGAGCATAATCTTTCGCCAGCGTGGCCAATTCAGGGGATCGTCTGGGGATGAAGAGGGCCTTGTGTTTCACTGCTGTTTGATCTCAGATCGATGCATTGAGAGGACATACTCACTGAGGAATAAGCACAATGCCATCTTTGGAGCGCTTGAGATTCGAGTTCTCCAATGCCGCACTGGCTGCTCTGTTACTGCGGAGATCATCGAGCGGTGAAGTACCTAGCCAGAGTTAGTAAGGATGAGCTGGTATGAATGAGCCACTTACCAGGCACTTTGTCGCCGAGATAAGGGTCGGAAAGGATACCAAGACCCATAACTAGAGCAAGGTGAAGCGGAGACAGAAGGTTGGACTTGAAAATCTGAACCTTTCGGACAGCATCCGCTGACCTTATAACTCCTAGCGTCAATGATGACTGTGTCTTCCCACTATATACTTACGTTATGAGATTTTGACATCTTCGCCAACCCTTCTTCTCGGTGACATGTCAGGGTAAACCCGCCGATATCATATGGTTGTTAACGACGCTGCTGCCTGAAGATCTTCGTGGTAAACAAGGAGCAACATCCGAAGCCCACCGGCATATATCGGAGCAAACTGGATACATGTTAGTTTTACGCCCTACTCTTGATGTTTTCTGTCAGACTCTGCTCCGAGCGGTTCCTAGTTGTCACAGTAGACCTGAGGACCACCAGCATGACGACAAGGCGCGGATTATACCGTAGCATGATGGCAGTCAAAACACGGATGGCTGCACCATCGTTTGAATTCAGGTTTGAATTTCAATGTTTTGCATGCTCTGTCGGGCTTGTCGGTTTACATAATCCAGGCACCGACGAGCATGGAACCGAACCGAGCGGTGATGGTCGATAGCGTCGGCCAAATTTGTCTGTCAAATTGTTGCTAGTCCATAGCGATAGGGAATCTATAAATTTGCCTTGAGAGCTTCCCTTTTGTTTAACTAATGATACACCACCTCAGTTTCAAATGTCATTTGATATTCCAGAGTCGTCCCCGTGTTGCTCTTCGACCCGCACCAGGCAACGCGTGCGAGTTGATTGCAAACACCCAGAACCTGTGTACCCTTGTTCCGAGTGGGGTAATAATATATAGCTGCCAAGGGGGGTTTCAAGGGTTCGAACTACCATTGAGTAGGTAACAAGTTTGCCACAGGCTTGCGGGCTGTGGTTTCATATGAGATGACTCATGCCATTGGAACCGCCTAGGTACAGTTCTTCTTCCCTATTGGATTTTTTTCTCCTCGGCGCCATGGCCCTCCCTGTACATCTGGTACCATCACGGAACCTGAATCTATACAGCATCTGGATATGCTTCATGACGCGCCTATTCATGTACGTGCGAAGTAAACACAATCGGGTGCGCAAAACGATCTTGATTCAGTTTAGCCCGTCCTGGCCAACTAGCCACGCGGGGGGACGACATTTCCTTGACTGACGTTTGTTTGGGTCCATGGGCCCACACTGATCCCGGCGAACCCTCAGTCGAAGTTGAACACAGTGTAATGTAAGCTGATAGGGCTCACTGCGTAAATTGTCGCAGTGGCATTGCGTGGCTACTTAACAAGCATCTCTCATAGGTTGTATGATGCCCTCGTGATGCATTGCGTAGTGAATAGAACATAAAAAACAGCAAGAAGTCTAAACGACCATGCCGAGGCTAAGACGGCTGAGTAAAGCGAGATGAAAGGCAAGAAGGAAACCCACCCCACAAACAATGCTATCCCACCACTCATCGAAACCCTCTTAGCCGCGAACTTCCGATTGAGTACCCTCGAGGTGCTCTCCGCTCCCACCGCTGCTCCGACTGTGTTCGTACAGCACTGGTAGGGACATTCTCCACTTCGACGAGCTCCTTCACCCTGAGTATCTTTCCGGCAGCTTCGGGTGTGTGCTGCTGATAGACCGTCTGCATGCGCCTACGCAGCCCGAGCGCGGTCAATGTTTCTTGCTTGCGCTCCCCGAGGGCTATGGCAGAACGCCGAAGCGTGATTTTGAAGTGGGTATTTGGTTCGGGTTCATGAGCGGAGCCTGTAGTGTAGAGACGTGCAAGGACCTTTTCGAAAATATTACGTGGAGATGTGAGACGGACGAGGGAAGACATGCCGAACGTCGTTCAGCTAAAGCGACCGTAAGAGTCTAGTTTTTGATGACGTAATAAAATCAGTGGGCTCCTTCTCGTCATGGTTAGGTTCAAGGTAAGCTCATACGACATTTTCAGAATTGCCCACAACTGCTCTCAGACCCGATGGTTTCTGGTCGAATTTATATCTGTGTCGAGTGACAAATCGACCGCGTCCGCATCGCATTCGCCATCGTCTTTTGACGCTAAACAGGTCTATGCAGCCTTACGCCAGAGCGTCATCTCAAATTTCGGCGATACTGGATGGGGCGCCGTTGGGAGTTCGATGTCGGGAAAGTGAACAGTCGTTCCCAGGATGCCGTCCTGACGCCAATAGCACAGTCAAATATTTTTCGCCGACAACGCATCTTTGTATTATCCGAGTTGCGCGTGACCAGCATACCCTCGCATGGGGCGCTGTGACCCTTCTGACGACCATCAATGGCACACGAATTATCCCCAACGTTGTGCACGTTTCAGGTTCGTCCTGTCTTTCGAGCGAGACTTGGGATCCGACGGTGTCGCGTGATAGGGACAATCAAACATGTTCAGCTAGCGGCTATCAAGCATAATAGACAAGTCGTCGCGCGTTTCAGGGAGATAGCCAAGACTCCAGGTAAGACACTCGACAAGTGATTCTGCGACCCCTAAAAGATTCATCATCCTGGATTTTACGCAGAGCAATACCGTGCTCAAGATTCTTATGAGGCATACCTTGCTCAAAGTAGGCGAGAGATCGAGGCAGTACAAGAGTAGCTTTTGGAGTGAGATCACGAGGGTGTTTCAAAATCCGTCGGAGGATCCACATACATGATCTGTGATGCCTCTGGTGGGAGGATATTTGGCTTTCAACCCCATGAAACTCCGGGTGCTCTCGTCGTGTAGTTGCCATCTTGAATGACTCCAATGATTATGGCATTTACTAGACGAGTTGTACCCTGACCTGTGTTGCAACAACTTCCCGCTTGTCATGCGGACAGACATCATATCAACTTGCCGAATGGTCGTTTACACCAGCCAGCATTCCTGGGTGCACGCGATATCTACTGCGGCGACTTCAAGCTATCACTACCGCATTTGAAGGTCAGGCCCATTCTACTAGAAGCTTCAACTTGAAGAGTATTGCAAAGATAATCCCGTCGCATTCAACCGCCGAGCAAAATTCTACTTTCAACATTGTGCATAACCGCTGCGTGTCGAACGTGACGCAATGGCTCCGACCATGTTTCCCGGATCTCCGTTCCTGGGGAGCCATGCTATGGGCTCGTGATGCTAGTTTCCCCAGCCGCCTCCTGTTGCCACTATACTTAAACACGACGATGGGATTGCCAGTGTTGGCGTTGCTAAATTGATAATCGCCGGACTGCGACGCTCAAAAGGTTGAGCGATTCCTGTCTCCGTGGGAACACCTTTTCTCTCCCATCTCACTGTATTTCTTTTCCTACAGAGGTATATGAGGATGTCCCTCGCCGTGGAAGGTCCAACTGTTACCGACAAGGAGGTGGGCGCGAGCGAGGAGGGCGGTTCAGTTTTAGATTTCCCTCCCGCCAATGGCGTCGCACGGGATTACGAGCTCAAGTGCGCGCTTAGTGAGTCGCTCGTTGGTTCCCTCGTTGACCATTCATGTTTCGGTCCATTATCTAGTCAACAAGTGCATGCAAGAAGAGTGAGCATTCTTTTTCAGCCACCGATGATGACATTATTGACCCCATGGGCAGAATTGGATTCGGTCGTTATCAGTGGCAGCTGTTTGTCCTCAGTGGCCTAGGATGGATGGCAGATAGTAAGCTGTGCATTGATGTCCCTGGAACACGTGTTGACTTGGCGCAAATGTAAAGATCTGTGGCTGCAGGGTCTTGCTGTAGTTCTCCCGCAAGTGGAGCAGGAGCTAAACCCATCTCAGATCGAGTATGCTGTTTTGGCTGAGTTTGCTGGAATGATTGTTGGAGCGACCACCTGGGGGGTCTTGGCCGATATCATAGGGAGAAAGGTGTCATTTAATGTAAGTCCATATCCGGAGTTTGCTGCGCAATGATATGTTTGCATTAATCGGCGGTATTATGATTTCTAGGCCACACTCTTTATCGGAGGTGTCTTTGGGATTGCTGCTGGAGGCGGATTGAATTTCGTTGCGTTTTCGTCCTTGATAGCATGCATGGGTTTTGGTGTTGGTGGAAAGTGGGTGATAATTCTAGGGTTTGCTACCGAACTGTGCTCATTCCCTCCTCAGTCTCCCGGTAGACGGTAGGCATCGTCTTGGCAAGAATACACATCATCCAATCGTTCCTTCTAGGTGCCCTTTATTTAGAATTTATACCCCCATCATACCAGGTATTGAATTTGTTGCGGAATGATTGCTACTCCATTGACACATGACTTTCACAGTGGACTCTTACCCTGCTCTCTGTGTGGTGGGCATTCGGACAGCTGGTTGCTTCCTTGATTAGCTGGGGATTCATCGTAAACTACTCGTGTAGCCAAACATCAAATGGACCGTGCCTTAGGTCGGAGAACATGGGTTGGAGATATACCCTGTATGTTCAATATTGTTATCTTCCCGCTCGTCGATTTATAATGTTGTAGATTCACACTGTCAGTATCAGTCAATGCTTGATTAGGGAGATTCTGTGACTGAAAGGCTGCCTTCACAGTGGCGCAGTGACTCTCGTGATATTCATAATGCGCTACTTTGTGTTTGATTTGCAGGAGTCACCCAAGTACCTCGTGGCTCAAGGACGTGACGAAGAAGCGATTGCGGTACATCTCGTCGGGGTAGCAAACGGGTTCCACTTTTTGACTGACTTTGTCCTAGGTATTGAAACATGTCGCGCATCGCAATGGCAAGACCATCTCGCTCAAAATTGAAGATTTCCACAAAATCTCAGAAATATCCAAGGCGCCCACGAGCTGGAGGCAGTCTCTGCGCCGCTCATTTACCGAAGTTTCCTTGTGTGTGCCTGAGCCCATGTTCAAGCCATTATCCCTAGTGATCCATGTCCCCTAGGTCTCATATCAAGCCGCTCTTCTCGACGCGCCGACTGGCAGTCAACACGTCGCTCATCATTCTCATTTGGGGGTTTGTGCTCGTGTTGAACTAGAAACAGTCATACGCTGACTCTCGTCGCCAGCCTCATCGGTATTGCGTATCCGCTCTATAGCGCCTACCTCCCTCTGTACCTCAAAGCCCGTGGTGAGTCCTCGGGACCGACAGCCCTAAACGAAACCTACCGCGACTATATCATCGCCTCTGTTCTCGGCGTTCCTGGCTCACTCATCGCCTGTTGGGTTGTCGATTTCACGCGTGGCGCGGGCAGGTTTACGATTGGTGGGCGCAAGTTCTCACTCTCTGGATTCACGCTACTGTCTGGTGTCTTCATGTTTTTATTCACGACGAGCAAGACGAACGCGTCGGAGCTGGGGTGGACGTGTGCGAACAGTCTCGTGCAGTACGTGTAGCCTCCGAGTCTTTGTCCAAGCGCGTGGTACCCATGGCTCACACTGTTTCATAGGAACGCTGTACGTCATGTTTGATTGGTAGACAGCAAGTGAGAGAGAGAGAAGCTAACCGCCATCATTGTTGTAAAAAAAAAAAAAATACAGATGTACGGCATTCTCTATGCCTACACACCCGAGTCGTTCCCAGCCCCTCACCGCGGGACGGGCGACGCCCTCTGTTCCATGCTCAATCGAATCGGGGGGTTCA
>JBBPKE010000538.1:0-17103 GCA_038089095.1 Tylopilus orsonianus | reverse complement strand
GGTAGTGGTTGATAGATTCTCGAAGGAAGTATGCTTTATTCCCACACAGAAGACAATTACTGCTTTGGGAACAGCAAAACTTTACCGAGATAACGTTTGGAAAATCCATGGTCTCCCCGATTCAATAATATCTGATCGAGGACCCCAGTTCGCATCACAAGTGATGAAAGATTTATGTAAAATGTTGAAGATCACGCCAAAGCTTTCTACGGCGTTTCATCCACAAACCGACGGACAAACAGAACGGGTGAACAGGGATCTGCAACAATATCTACGACTCTTTACTGCGGAAAAGCAAGATAAATGGGCAGAATGGTTAAGCCTGGCCCAGTTTAATTACAACTCAAAAATCCATACGGCAACAGGTCACGCGCCGTTTGAAGTAACACGCTCTTACCATCCAAGAATGGGAATTGAGCCCAAAGAAGGAAAAACTCAGGCAGGAACGGAGTTTATAAAGGACTTTTCTGGTACCTTTAGAGATGTAGAAAGAAATCTCGAAAAGGCACGCGATCGAATGATCACGTGGGGACGTAGCCGGAGATCGCCGACAAGTTACGCGATCGGAGACAAAGTATGGCTCTCCACGTCCCATCTAAACCTTCGCCGCTCGACGCGGCTTACGCCGAAATTAATGGAACGATTTATCGGGCCGTACGAAATTATAGACTTAATCGGAGAAAACGCTGTGCGCCTCCAATTACCGTCTAATATGCGCATTCACCCGGTTGTGAACGTAAGTCGCATTAAGCCTTATAAAGAAAGGCTCCCGGATCAACCAGTCGTGGAACCCACTCCAATGACTGTGGACGAAGAAGGTTTTGAAGAATGGGAAGTCGAAAGGATCGTGGCTTCTCGTCTCCGAAGAGGGGGACTTCAATATCTAGTTCACTGGAGAGGTTATCTCGAGGAAGATCGCACTTGGGAACCTGAAAGTAACTTAACACATGCTAAGGACGCTATTCGCGACTTTTACAAAGAAAACCCAAACGCTCCTAGACGGATGCGGATTACACACACGGACTTTTTAAATATGCCTTGGAGAAAACTGGAAAACGACACTGTGGCACCGCCACCTATTATCGGAAGACTAGAGATTGATCCTGATGGGATATGGTCGAAAGAATATGACGTCCCTCAATCATCTGGAATCTGATCTTAGACGGGGGGTAGTGTTGAAAACACATCTTTTTCCACTACTTTTCTACTTAGCAAAGTACATAACTTCGACTTAGCCAACGAATGGTTAGGGTTGACCTCACGGTCACGTGACATGGATACTGGCTCATATTACACAATTATGCTTACATAAGGACCTAGACCGCTTACTAATAGTTTGCTGTGCAAGCCTAGACCTATGACATCACTCTTTCTAGAACATTCTATGACGTATGCAATATGCCTTTATATGTACTTCCTTGTATTCTTTATATAGACATAGTGCCAGCCCTAAGGTGGTCCGTGCACTGTAGATACATGTATATAAACCCATGCAATCCATGGCACAAGACTCAGTTCAGTCTTATCGCATTCCACCTCATTCACTGTCCTCCTAAGTCAGACTAGTGTGAGCTTAGACCTAAGCTGTATAGCAACGGGTGTAGGCTTCAATGATCCATGTCCCTGGACGGCTTCTTGCCACACCGGACGCCCTGTCACGATGACCCAATCACACCGACCCCTTTGATACCGACAACAAAGGCATAACACTCCTTCCCCCCTCGATCTTCATCAACCTCATTGATGCCAAATTAACAAAGAAGATCTCCCAGTCGTCGTCCTTTGTGTTACGATTTACACTTCCATTGTACACTTATTTCCTTTTACGGCGATGACTCCCACACAGTTACACTTCTGTTCCACCTGCTCATCATCGCCATTCCTTCACCATTTACGGTCCATTCCGTCCCATGCTTCACCTGTTCACTCATATGGCACCATCCTTGCGTATTCTCGCGCCATATGACGCCTTATAAGTCATACTGACTCATATTTCATATTCTATGACATATGACATTTTCCACTGTCATATGGACATTCCTACTGACAGCGCCTACCTGGCAGGACCCTGCTTCAGGTATATTTACTCTTCATTTCTCTCATGCTGTCCTGGTACCCTCTACCCTGACAGCTGCCCATTAGGGGTAACACCTTGTTTCACCCCTATCTATATAAACCCTTCTGTAGCATAGAAATTCCTCACATTTAGTCTACCTCACAACTAGCATAGTTCCTGTACTAGCTGCTGAATCCTAAACCCATTCCCTGCTTGGCTTCCTCGTGCTTGGTCTTATCTCTTGTCGCAATCCTTGCAAGTGCAAGCCTTGCTCCTAGGAAGATTCACCTTACCGCTCCGTGTGTAAGTCTTTGTCCACGCTCCAGGGTTCACACCTTGCAGGAGCTGTCACTGAGGTTCTACGCGCGTTCCTACCTGGACCATGCATAACAAAGGACTAAACGTCTCCTCCGATTGGCTAGTATCTACTACGCCGAACCACCTTTGATCACCTTCGTAAATCGCGCCCACCATTGCCCCGAGAAGACCACCTTCTCCGAATCTCTGGAGCTTCTGCAGACGTCCCTCTACCCCTCCAGAAGATACCTCTAGTCGCCCCTCATCACCTAGTGGAGAATCCAACACCTCCAACTCACCTCTTCCTGGCCTAGTCACCCAGGAATGTTCAGATCTTGTAGCTCATGAACTCTTGCACCAGCTGAGCGTGCAGCTGTCCATCCCACGAGTACCCACGCCACCATCACCTACCCCTGTCACTCGTCAACCCTTGTTTTCCTTCCCTACTCACCCGTCGTCCCCCACCACTACCATGTCTACGAAACCCACCAAACTTCATCTCGGTTCCCCTGGATCTTTTGATGGTTCTTATGAAGCAGCCATACCCTGGATCACCACCGTCTCCGCCTACCTCATCATCAACAATGAAGTCTACAACTCAGACCCTAAGCGCATCGGTTACGCTCTATCCCTTATGAACAAAGGATCGGCTGGGAGCTGGGCCCACACTTTCCACCTCTCCAAGATGAACGGTACCACATTCAACTTTGGCACCTGGGCCGAGTTTTATGCTGCCTTCGAAGCACAATTCAAACACGTGGACTCCACAGGAGACGCTATTGCTTGGCTGTCCACCCAAAAGATTCATGAAACCCGCAATGGAACCCTGACTCCCCCTCTCGGTGACTATATTGCCTCGTTCCAAGGCAAAGTCGTGGTTGCACAACTTCAGAACAACGACGTCCTCATAAATTAATTCGCCACTGGCCTTCCCCCGTCCATCAGCTCTCGTGTCTTCTCCATGAATCCCATCCCCAAGATGATTGCTGAATGGTACAAAGCTGCTCACTCCATGTACCAGAATAATCTACGCAGCTTGGAGGTCGTGGCCTGCCACCAGGGAACCTTTAGATCTCCGACACGAGCACCCTCCCACTACCGGGAGTTTAAAGACCCCAACGCGATGGAAGTTGACACCATACGCGTCCCTAGAAAACTCACCCCTGAGGAGAGAGAACGCTGCTTTAGAGAAAACCGCTGCTATCAGTGCAGAAGGAAAGGACACAAGACCACCGAATGCACCGTTTTCACCTCACTTCCACCTCTCTCGCCCAGCCCTGCTACGACCCCTAAAAAGGTCAGAACCACTCGGAAAGACCCTGTCCCATGGTTAGAAGAAGTAGACGAAGAAAACTCGGAAGAGGAAGAGATGAAGAAGACACCAACCGTAGAACATGTGGATTTTTAGAAAGGAGAGCATCTTCGACACATGTTTCTCCATCTCTCTCAAAATGTACTACCTCTGTAAAACTAGGAAACTCAATGAGAATCCCTGTTCAACTCCTAGTTCCCTCGTACACCATGAAAGTTGTCGACACTCGTGCCCTCATAGACTCCGGAGCTTAGATTTCTTGCATTGACTGGGAGTTTGCACAGAAAAACAAACTACCATATTCTCGTCTCGCTGAACCCTTCGACACCAAGAACGTAGACGCCACCAGGAATAAAGGAGGAACCATCCGCTTCTCCACTACACTGTTCGTCAATATCAATGGAGTCGCCCATGAAGTAGAGTTCTTTCTCATGAACTGCGGTCAAGAGAACATCATTCTTGGTCTCCCTTGGTTGTTGAAAGCCAACCCTGCCATCAACAGGGCCAAGAGAACCCTCACTGTCGAAGAATCCACGGATCAGTCAAAGAAATTATTTGAGCTCTTCACCGCAGATGAAAAGTGAGTGAGCTCACTCTTTGAGGCCGGCAAATGCCCACCACCCAGTGTCAAGTGCATAGACTCCACCTTGGACACCCATCTCCTTGAGTTCCTCCACCACAAACCAATGGAGATCACCCTCGAACGCGAAGGTCTGGCTAACGACTTCGCCACCAATCAATGCACACGAACTTTGTCCAGGACTATACGCGCCGGACGTTGCTATATTCCAAGCCATGCTACTATTGGAAAACTCACCACAGCCACTCAACTAGCCATCGAGTCCACACCTTTGAAACCCAAGACCACTCTCCCTCATGAATACCAAGACTTTGAAAACATCTTTTCCAAGGAATCCACTGATCACGTTCCTCCGATCCAATCTTATGACCACGAGATTAACCTTGACGACACCTTCAAACCGAAGATCGGCAAGATTTACCCACTCAGTGCCAAGGAACGTAAGGCCACCAAAGACTTCCTTGATGAAAACCTTAAAAATGGAAAGATCTGACTGTCTAATTCCCCCCAAGCTTCACACTTTTTTTTCGTCAATAAGAAGGATGGGAAGCTCCGCCCCTGCCAAGACTATCGGTACCTTAATGAACACACGATCTGCGATGCTTATCCCCTTCCCCTAGTGTCTGATCTAATCGACAAGCTTCGCGATGCAAAGGTGTTCACTAAGTTCGACATCAGATGGGGCTATAACAACGTTAGAATCAAGGATGGTCACCAATGGAAAGCTGCCTTCATCACTCACAAAGGCCTCTTTGAACCCACGGTGATGTTCTTTGAACTTATGAATTCACCCGCCACTTTCCAACGGTTTATGAACGAATCTTTCCATGATCTCATTGCTGAAGGATGGCTCGTCATTTACATGGATGACCTCCTTATCTTTTCCCCAGACGAGGAAACCCACAGAGAATGCACCCACCAGGTACTTCAAAGAATGAGAGAGCTAGACCTCCACTTTCGCCTAGAAAAATGCAACTTTGCCACTTCTGAAGTGGAATACCTCGGAATGATCATATGACCAGGAGAACTCACTATGGACCCAGTAAAACTCAAAGGGATCTCCTCCTGGCCAATGCCTACCACCATCCGTGAAGTTCGCTCTTTCCTAGGATTTGCCAATTTCTATCAGAAGTTCATCCCAAACTATTCGACGCTAGCTTGCCCTCTCCTAGATCTCACTCAGAAGAATCATCCCTGGGTTTGGACCGAAACCCAGGACTCTGTGTTCACCACCCTCAAGCAAACCTTCCTCGCTCGACCCATCCTTCAACTCCCCGACCTTCAAAGACCCTTTGCCATTGCCACGGACGCCTCCTGGGATGCCACCAGTGGGGTTTTACTACAAACTGATGCCAATGGAGAGTGGCACCCATGCTCGTACCTTTCCCAATCCTTCTCCCCGGCAGAGCGAAACTATGACATCTATGACCAGGAATTGCTTGCTGTAACCCGCACACTTAAGACTTGGCGTCACTACCTCCATGGATCCCTTCACCCCATCCAGGTCTTCACCGATCACAAGAACCTAACTTACTTCCGCCAACCACAGAATCTTAATCAACGACAAGCCCAATGGCTACTCGACCTGGCCGACTTCAATCTTCGTATGATCCATGTTCCCGGAAAGCTTTTAGCTGCACCGGACGCCCTGTCTCGCCGACCTGATCACGCCGAACCCCATGGCATGGATAACATGGGAGTAACACTCCTTCCCCCCTTGATCTTTGTCAATCTCATCGACGCCAAACTGATGAAGAAAGTCTCTCAATCATCGGCCTCTGATCCCCTTGTCCTAGACTACCTCCACTCCCTTGACAGCACTTCCCCCACCTTCTTACGCTCTCACCTGTCTCAATGGTCTTACCAGGAAGGCATTCTTATGCACAACCACCGAATCTACGCACCACCTGCGCTACGACCTGAACTCCTTGCTCTGTTCCACGATCACTCCACAGCAGGCCACCCTGGTGTTCTCAAAACTCGACAACTCCTCTCTGCTCACTACTGGTGGCCTGGACTCACCCAGTCCATAAACTCATATGTTGCTGGTTGCGCAACTTGCCAACAGAATAAGGTGATTACACACCCTGTCACTCCTCCATTGTCACCCATCGCATCCACTGCCACACATCCATTTTAACAAATTTCCGTTGATTTTATCACCGACCTACCCGTCTCACAGTCATTTGATTCTATCATGGTCGTGGTCGACCATGGACTCTCAAAGGGGGTAATTTTATGCCCTACAAAGAAAACCATTGACTCTGAAGGACTTGCCACACTCTTTTTACACAAGGTCTACTCTCGATTCAGTCTCTTTGACAAGGTTATTTCCGACTGTGGTCCCCAGTTCACATCGCGCTTCACTAAGGAACTTGGGAAACTCCTCCAGTATGACATCTCCCTCTCTATGGCATACCATCCCCAAACCGATGGAGAGACTGAGAGGTTTAACCAAGAGCTCAAAACCTACCTTCGTATCTTTTGCAGAAACGAACCCACAACCTGGTCCTCCCACTTACCCCTCACCGAATTCACTCACAACCGAAGACTGCACTCCATTACCAGCAAGTCCCCCTTTGCCTTAATCATGGAATATGAACCCCGTGCACTCCCAGTTATTTTCCAAGAAACCCCTCTCCCCGCCGTGGAGACTCATTTGAAAAACTTAACCCAAGCTCGGGAAGAAGCACTCGCTGCCCACGACCTAGCCCGACATGCCATGGCAAAACGCTCCCTCAAACCCTTTACCCCATTTCAAAAAGGCAACAGGGTCTAGCTCGAAGCCTGGAACCTTCAAAGACAAGTCCCCTGTCTGAAACTTGCCGCAAAGCATGAAGGACTGTTTGAAATTGTCAAAGTGCTGTCACCCTTGACATACCAGCTGCGCCTCCCCAAAACTTGGAAGATCCACCCTGTGTTTCATGCATCACTCCTTTCGCCATATCGTGAAACAGATGTCCACGGCCCAAATTTCAAATGACCCCCTTCTGACCTGGTCCAAGGGCAGGAGGAATACGAAATAGAACGAATACTCTGACATCGCGGGACTCCTGCCAGACGGAATTACCTTGTACGATGGAAAGGATACACGCCAGAGGAAGATTCCTGGGAACCCGAAACAAATCTAAGCCACGCCCAGACCCTCCTTAACGACTATAAAGATACCCATTCACTCCCCAGACGGTAGAAAGCAATCCCATTCCTCTTACTGCGATGGCCATCGAACAACCCACTCCCGTGTGTCTCACCCCTGCTTCGCCCATTCCTCGACCACTCCTGCCATCACCGACTGGAGCAGACACCACTTGGGACGCCCTACTCCCCAAACCTCGCAGCAATCGCCCTGAAGGAGGTATCCCCTCCATTGCTCTTCCCCTTTACGCTCACCGTCTCACCGATACCACCATCTCTGAGCTTGACCAGGAACGCTTGATCACGTACCTGCAGGATCCCCGTCTAGCCACCACAATATCCGCTCATTGCGACCTTGATTCCCCATTCTTTGCCCTTCACTTAGTGTTCCTCCATGCCTCCCGATTACCCCTGATTGCAGGCCATCTCACGGCCTTACCTCATCACTCTCCATTCGGCCGCTTCATAAACCAGGTCTCCGATAACCTCCAGACACAGCTCGTAGTCCTAGTGACCCAACTCGGACTCCTCCCCTTCCTAAATGAATTAGACCGTTACCTTCAGGACTTGAGAGACGACGCCAGACACACCGAAGCCCAGACATCTCCACCACCCACTCCCATCAATGCTGAAATCACTTTAGTCCTCAGAAGAATTGAATTCGATGCACTACTCAATGACGGTCGAGTCACTCTTCCCCCTACCTATCCTCGCTACAATGAAGCGTGTTTCCAATGTTGACATCTCAGTCATATGAGAACTGAGTGTTGATGGTACCAATGTCCTACATGTCTCCGATGGGCCCCAGGTCATCCCCAATATCTATGCCCACTCCATCATCGTAATCAACCTTCTACGCCCTCCTTGTCCTCATCAAGTCACCATTTGTCTGCTTCATTTAGTGATCATCCACCCAGAGCTTTCCGTCCTCGCATCAGAGGTTCATGCAGACAATCCCGTGCTCCTAGTCCCCCTATGTCTCAGACGTCTGCCTCAGATACCATGGTCAACAATGACCCATGGGATGATGTTGCTTACGCTAACACCACGGGATCCCCTGGCCCCACCACCGAGTTTTAGTCTTCTCAGGAGAATCAGACAGTTAGAAGGGGGTAATGTTATGATTTACACTTCCATTGTACACTTATTTCCTTTTATGGTGATGACTCCCACACAGTTACACTTCCATTCCACCTGCTCGTCATTGCCATTCCTCCACCATTTACAGTCCATTCTGTCCCATGCTTCACCTGTTCACTCATATGGCACCATCCTTGCGTATTTTCGCACCATATGACACCTTACGAGTCATACTGACTTATATTTCATATTCTATGACATATGACATTTTCCGCTGTCATACGGACATTCCTACTGACAGCGCCTACCTGGCAGGACCCTGCTTCAGGTATATTTACTCTTCATTTCTCTCACGCTGTCCCGGTACCCTCTACCCTGACAGCTGCCCATTAGGGGTAACACCTTGTTTCACCCCTATCTATATAAACCCTTCTGTAGCATAGGAATTCCTCACGTTTAGTCTACCTCACAACTAGCACAGTTCCTGTACTAGCTGCTGAATCCTAAACCCATTCCCTGCTTGGCTTCCTCGTGCTTGGTCTTATCTCTCGTCACAATCCTTGCAAGTGCAAGCCTTGCTCCTAGGAAGATTCACCTTACCGCTTCATGTGTAAGTCTTTGTCCATGCTCCAGGGTTCACACCTTGCAGGAGCTGTCACCAAGGTTCTACGCGTGTTCCTACCCGGACCATGTGTAACACTCTGACCCTCTTGTCCTGAATTATCTCCAGTCCCTCAACAGCACCTCCCCTACCTTTCTACACTCTTGCCTTTCCCAATGGTCCTATCAGGAGGGTATCCTTTTACACAATCATCGCATTTACACACCCCCTGAGCTACAACCCAAACTCCTCTCTCTATTCCACGACCACCCAATGGCTGGTCATCCCGGTGTCTTGAAAACCTGGCAACTCCTTTCCGCTCATTATTGGTGGCCTGGACTCGCTCGGTCCATAAACTCTTACGTTGCCAGTTGTGCAACTTGTCAACAGAATAAGGCGATCACTTACCCAACTACCCCTCCTCTATCACCTATCCACTCCACTGCCACTCGCCTGTTCCAACAGATCTCCATCGATTTCATCACAGACCTACCTATCTCCCACTCTTTTGACTCTATCATGGTTGTGGTCGACCATGGACTCTCGAAGGGGGTAATTTTGTGCCCTACGAAGAAAACCATTGACTCCGAAGGACTCACCACACTCTTTTTACACAAAGTCTACTCCAGATTCGGTCTTTTTGACAAGGTTATATCCGACCGTGGTCCCCAGTTCGCATCCCACTTCACCAGAGAACTTGGAAAGTTGTTACAATATGACATTTCCCTCTCCACCGCTTACCATCCCCAGTCTGATGGAGAGATAGAATGGCTAAACCAAGAACTCGAAACCTATCTTTGTATCTTCTGCAGAAACAAACTGACCACCTGGTCCTCCCATCTACCTCTTGCCGAATTCACCCACAATCAACGACCCCACTTTGTTACCGGCAAGTCCCCCTTCTCTCTGATCATGGGATATGAACCCCATGCACTCCCTGTCATTTTCAAAGAAACCCCACTCCCAGCTGTGGAGACCCATTTGAAAAACTTAACCCAAGCCTGGGAGGAAGCGCTAGCTGCCCACAACCTCGCCCGACACACCATGGCAAAACACTCTCAGAAACCCTTCACACCATTTCAAAAAGGTGACAAGGTCTGGCTTGAGGCCAAGAACCTCCAGCAACAAGTCCCTTGTTTGAAATTAGCAGCAAAATGAGAAGGTCCATTTGAAATTGTCAAAGTGCTGTCACCCCTGACATATCAGCTATGCCTCCCCAAAACTTGGAAGATCCACCCCATGTTTCACGCGTCACTCCTTTTACCTTACCGTGAAACAGACGTCCACAGCCCGAATTTCAAATGACCTCCTCCTGATCTGATTCAAGGGCAAGAGGAATACAAAATAGAACGAATACTCTGACATCGTGGGACTCCTGCCAGACAGAGTTACCTTGTACAATGGAAAGGATACATGCCGGAGGAAGATTCCTGGGAACCTGAAACAAATTTATGCCACGCCCAGGCCCTCCTTAATGACTATAAAGATACCCACTCACTTCCCAGATGGTAGAGAACAACACCACTCCTCTTACTGTGATGGCCATTGAATAACCTACTCCTACTCGTCCCCACATCGCTTTGCCTACTCCTCGACCACTCCTGCTGTCCCCAACAGGAGCAGACACCACCTGGGACGCCCCACTCCTCGAACCTTGCAGTAATCGCCCAGAAGGAGGTATTCCCTCCGTCGCCCTTCCCCTATATGCTCACTGTCTCACCAATACCACCACCTCTGACCTTGACCAGGAGTGCTTGATTGCGTACCTGCGAGACCCTCGCTTAGCTACTACCATCTCCGCACATTGCGATTTGGATTCACCGTTCTTTGCCTTACATTTAGCCTTCCTCCATGCCTTCCATCTACCCCTAATCGCCGGTCATCTCACGGCCTCTCCCCATCACTCTCCATTCGGCCGCTTTATCAACCAGATCTCTGATAACCTCCAGACGCAGCTCGTAGTCTTAGCGACCCAGCTCGGACTCCTTCCCTTCCTAGACGAACTAGACCGTTACCTCCAGGATTTAAGGAATGATGCCAGACACACTGAGAACCAGACATCCCCACCACCCACTCCCATCGACGCCGAAACCGCTCTCATTCTCAGAAGAATTGAATTCGACACACTACTCAATGATGGTCAAGTCGCTCTTCCCCCTACTCATCCCCATTACAACGAATCGTGTTTCCAGTGTCAACGCCTCGATCATATGAGGACTGAGTGTCGATGGTACCAGTGCCCCACATGTCTCAGATGGGCCCCGGGTCACCCCCAATACCTATGCCCACTCCAATGTCGCCACCAACCCTCGACACCCTCTTCGTTCTCGTCTAGTCACCACTCATCCGCCTCGTCTAGTGATCACCCACCTCGAGCCTTCCGTCCTCATGTTAGAGGTTCACGAAGACAATCCCATGCTCCAAGCCCCCCTACCTCACAGACGTCCGCCTCAGATACCATGGTCAACAATGACCCATGGGATGACGTCGCCTATGCTAATACCACGGGATCCCCTGGCCCCACTGCCGACTTCTAGTCTTATTCGGAGAATCAGATGGTTAGAAGGGGGGTAATGTTACGATTTACACTTCCATTGTACACTTATTTCCTTTTTCGGTGATGACTCCCACACAGTTACACTTCCGTTTCACTTGCTCGTCATTGCCATTCCTCCTCCGTTCACGGTCCGTTCCATCCCATGTTTCACCTGTTCACTTATATGGCACCATCCTTGCGTATTCTTGCGCCATATGATGCCTTATGAGTCATACTGACTCATATTTCATATTCTATGACATATGACATTTCCTGCTGTCATACGGACATTCCTACTGACAGCACCTACCTGGCAGGACCCTGCTTCAGGTATACTTACTCTTCATTTCTTTCGCGCTGTCCCAGTACCCTATACCCTGACAGCTGCCCATTAGGGATAACACCTTGTTTCACCCCTATCTATATAAACCCCTCCGTAGCATAGGAACTCCTCACGTTTAGTCTACCTCACAACTAGCACAGTTCCTGTACTAGCTGCTGAATCCTAAATCCATTCCTCGCTCGGCTTCCTCGCGCTTGGTCTTATCTCTCATTGCAATCCTTGCAAGTGCAAGCCTTGCTCCTAGGAAGATTCACCTTACTGCCTCTGCGTGTAAGTCTCTATCCATGCTCCAGGGTTCACACCTTGCAGGAGCTGTCACCGAGGTTCTACGCGCATTCCTACTCGGATCACGTGTAACAGCAGGGGGATAATCAGTCCCTTAGCTCCACATGAGGAGACCTGCTACTAGGACCATAAGGTATCCTAATCTCTCTTGCCCTTATCAGGGCCACTTTACAATACAAGAAAGGTGGGCAAGTGCCCCTAAGTGAAATATAACAATGAAAATCCCATATAAGCCTTGGGTCCAGCTATAGCTGAATTTTAATGCTGAGTCAAGCGAAGATGTAGTGTGAGGGCAGGTAGTGATAAGTTTAGTCTTATGAAGCTGACAACCCAGTATACACCAGAGTTCCCGAGCTCACACAAGTACTAACTATAAGAGACTAGAAATTTGGGCTGAAATGCCACAAAGACTAAACTGGAGTCTTTGGGCATTGATTGACAGCATTATATACTACTACAGGTGAGTACCCTAGCAGTCATTATGTAATGTATCTTTGTAAGTCCTTTGTAACTAAGTTTAATATATCAAAGCATTGCTGGCAATGCTTATCAGATTATTCTGATGGAAGAATCAGTAATTAAAATAAGAAGCTGCTCTATTGGCTTTAGAAGTTGAAGCATGCACAGCATGGAGATTAAAAGAAGGCCTCATGGCTGCATATCCCCTTTTGATATCTTTATCTGCACACTAAGTCCACTTGTTGATATTTGTTTAAGACTTAGTGCTTTTTGTTGTCTTTTTATGGTCATGTGTGGTCATGTGTGAAGCAGATTTGCTTCACATTGTAGAAGTGATACTCTGCACATTCCCTATTCTTAGGCTTTGTACAGTCTCTTGTGAAGTGTTGCCCTCTGCAATTAAAGCATCCCTTTTTCCTAATGGCATCAACATCCATGGCATTAGGATCTCATGCTTTTGGGGCTCTAGATGGCCCTGCTCTGGCATTGCTATATTGGGTGTTATTTCTGTATGCACCCCCCATAGTTGTAAGAAAGAACGCATTTTGTGCCTCTTCTATTGCTTCAATGTTTTTCAACGTTGTCTTAATTGATAGGCTTCTCTTTTTCTGGTAAAAGAGTTGCATTCTTATCTCTGTGGTAGTCTCTTCTATGAATTCTGGGTCATAAATCCCACAGAATCATGTTAGATAATTATAGGTGAATTCCTTCACCCCTTGCTTGCAGGCCCTGAAGCTCTTAGCCTGACACTGTACAGCACCTAGCCTTAAGCTCACAGATACTAGCTTTATGAGATGAGATATATAGGCTGAATGCTGCAAGAACTAGTCTGGAGTTCTTGGGCTCATTGCATTGCACTATATATACTATAGCACTTTATGCTGACTATCCTACTATGACTAAAGATATGATCTGAGTGTATCTACTGACTAAGTCAATGCACAGCATCAGTTAATCTGCTAGGTAACAAGGTTTAATACTTGCTATCTAGGTTTGCCATGAGGCACTGGCTTCTATTTAATGAAAGTGAAGTCACAGACATTATGAAGCGGACAAGCTGCCAGGCTGTGTGTGAAGACATGAGCCTCAACCCTTTAGCCACTGACTATATGGACTTATCCCGGGCTGCCACTAGAGCTCTTAGTAGAGTATTGAGATATAACCCTCAATAAGCTAGAACTGGGGTTCTAGCTGAGGCATTGGTAGTCCTTATATACTACATGGCAATGTGCACAGACCAAGCTGTGCCTGAGAGCTATACTACTATATATGGTAAGGTCTGTCCTATCGTAATGTATCTTTAGTCATTGTCCTATAGTCAAGATACGAGGATCGGCCTTGTGTATACCATGAGTCCATCGTGGCTGTGTGCCACAGCCCATTCTGGCCCTTCCTATATTTAGACATATCGCTTAGTCAGCGATAACCCTTAGCTAACCCTTATCCTTTCCCATGGTTATGTCCACGTGAGGTTAGCTATGCCCATATCGGGATGCTAGGTTAGTGCAGTGTTCGCTACACATTAAGTATAACTGTGCATAGCACAGAGATTAACTACATGAGGCCTCTATCCCCATTTGGTCTAATAATGGTGGAATTCCCAAGTGATGTCTCAAGCTTCAAAGGGATTACATAATATGTCTTAGCTCACACTGGTAGATCCAGTACTCTCATGAGAAACTAAGTCATTTAAAATCTGAAACTATACAGAGCTTAGGCAAGAAAGTGACACAGTCACATGATGTGAAAGCTGACTAAGCACTGAAATTACTTCAGGCCCTTAATTGCTTAAGGACAAAATCTCTTTGATTACCTGTAAGGAAATGGGTTCTTAGCTCCTGTTCTAACTCCTTGATATCTGGCCAAGTAAAGTCTTTGAGGGTTTTGTCGTAATTTTTATATTGCTTCATTTTGATTTTCACCTAGGTTGAAGCTGCTATCCCCTGGGGAGTCTCTAAATTTCCAACTCTCATTAAAATGCCAGCTGTTAGATGTTCATTGGTAAAATAAACATCTTTATTGTATGACAGGAACATCTGCATCTGATTCCATCACTTCTCAAAATTTGCCACCTTCCCATCATAGTTCCTGGGATCTGGGTAAGAATTTACTTTTTTAATATAGGTATGAGTACCTGTGTCCGCTCCTTGTCCAGCTTGCTCCAGTTCTTGTTTTTCTTTCTTCAAGTTGGAGATTCTTTTTCGTAGATTGTCAACAGCCCTTTTCAGTGCATCAAGTTTGCTGCCTGATCCTGAGGGTTCTCCAGACATCCTTAGACTTGGTGAGGAGAATATAGGGAACAAGGCAGGGATTTTGGTGTGGTGGTGGAGATCAGAAGACATCTTAGTTGATCTCTTGTTTTTCTTCTTTTATAAAGACTTTTTCTTCATCTTTGAAGTCTGGGACATCTAGAACTTCATCTGCAAAGTCTTCTGGATAATAAAGCACAAGGTTGTTGAACTCAAGTGCTTGTCTTTCCCCTCTGATGGGTTTTGATGGCAGTGGTGTAGGATAGTAGTTGTACCCTTTGTTGGTATCATTTGGGTTGACTTGCTCTAGCTGGTATCTCTCCCAGAACTCAAGTGTCCTGGTCAGCTGAGCCTTGACAGCCTCTTGATAGGCTTCTTCAGAAGGAAATATCCATAGTATGTAGGTGCAAATGCAAAAACTAAACTATGCTTGGAGAATTGCATTCCCTCCAAGTGAACTCTGGCCAATAGCCTACCAAATGTTCCTACTAGTGTGAAAAGTGCAGACATGAGCTGCTGAACTAAAGTTCAAAGAAGGAGAACTATTGTAGGGAGGCCGGCTTTAACTGATTATCACTGCTTGAGGTGACCTCAGAAGAGTCTAAAGTGTGTCTCCTCTTTAATCCCCTATCTGGGACATTTTACTTAAAAATGGAAAAGTACACAGGCAATAAGTGCCTGGGCAAGGTAATAGTAGAAGGGTAGGTCCCATTAAGCCTCGGGTCCAGCTGTAGCTACCATTTAATGATCAGTAATTGATATGGATAGCAATGTGAGGATAAGGTGAGTAGACTAGTTCTAATGAAGCTCTTAGCCTAATACTATACAGTGTCTGGCCTTAAGCTCACAGATACTAGCTTATGAGTCTAGAGATATAGGCTGGAATGCCACAAGAACTAGTCTGGAGTTCTTGGGCTCATCGCATTGCAGTATATATTCATTGCAGACTAGCTGCTGACTACTATCTATTGACTAAAGATATGCTTCTATTGTATCTACTGACTAAGACAATGCACAGCATCAGTAATCTGCTAGGTAACAAGGTTTAATACTTGCTATCTAGGTTTGCCATGAGGCACTGTCTTCCATTTGATAGAAGAGAAGCTGTGCTGATGGTAATTAACTGTCAAGCAGAAATTACAGTGAGCTCAAAAACTGTTGCAATGTTTGCTTTATTTGCAATCCATGGCATATACTGCCAATACCCGTGGGCATTCCGCTTAGTGTTGGTGAGACCAAATATAGTACTTGCCATTGGCTATCGGACGGTGCCTGAATTATGTGATTTGGTCCAAATCTCACAGAGATATGGCCTTTACAAAACACCAATGTCATTGCAATGCTTTTTGAGCTTTTGAAGCAAATATGGTTTGGGGATATATTAGTACTTGGTATAGCCTCCTTTTGCCCTGAGCACTGCCTTAATCCTTCTAGGCATGCTTTCAATCAACTTCTGACACTTCTCAGCTGTTATTTTCTCCCATTCCACTTGAACTCTATCCCATAACTTCTGTTGTCCCTAAGGGGGGTGTTCATACTCTGCAAGTCTTCTCTTGAGACAAACCCAGGAATGCTCAATAGGGTTAATGTCTGGAGATTGTGCAGGCCACACCATGATTTTGAATTCCTGCTCCTCTAGCCATTTTTTGACCTTTTTACAAGTGTGCTTGGGGTTATTGTCTTGTTGAAAAATGATATCAGAAGGATTAAGACCATAGAACTCAAAGGATTTCATGAGTTCATCCTTCAAAATTTGAAGGTAAAGGTCACCATCCATCCTACCATTAATTTTAGCAGCATAGCCAACTCCCTGCCAAGTCATACACCCCCACATCATCAATGAACCTCCTTCATACTTGAGAGTTCCCTCAACCAATCTATCACTTAGCCCCTCACCTGCCTTTTTCCATGTCCATTTACATCCATTTGACCCTAGGCGATTGATTTTGGTCTTATCAGACCATACCATCTTCTTTCAGTCCTCTATAGTCCAGTCTTTATGTGCATATGCAAAATCTAAATGAGCCTTGTGATGTTTGGCAAAGAGAATTGGACATTTCTTTTTAACTACAGCCTTCATACCAGATTTCTTCAAGTGAAGGCAGATAGTACTAGAAGAGAGGGGTTGGTTGATAATGTTTGACAATGTTTTGGTCACTTGAACAGCATT
>JBBPKE010000537.1:0-17107 GCA_038089095.1 Tylopilus orsonianus | reverse complement strand
ATAAGTCCGAGAGGTCAGGATCAACGCTGTCCCGAAGGGCGATAGAATGACGCGTAAGTCTGTGGAGCGCAGTGGACGGCAGTGCTATGCGAGAGTAACTTCCCGGCGACTCCGGTGGCAAGCGAAAATGGAGATGCGCCACGATTCTAGGTTTTCGCCAAGGACTAGGCAGGGCACGCAACAAACGTAGTGCTCCATCGTGCGCTCTCCAGCACAAAAGCTGATAAAACTGTCAATGAAGACGTTGCCATGTGTGTACCGTAATTAATCTCCTATGGCGTCCGCGTGATCGGCAACGGCGCTTCTACGGGTCTTCATGTACACATGTCAAGAACAAGAACATTCAAACCTGGGCAGGCGCAACCAGGCGATCACACTATGATAAGTTTGACTATGATTACATCTGAACATCTGCATAAACTTGCTTAACTGTCCAAACGCAGCTCGGGGACGCCGATGAGTGACTTGGACTCGGCTTTCCGCTCGATCACGGCATGTAGTGGTCCATCACACTGGCATCTGGGGCCGAGGGGTTAAAGAGATGATAACATTCCCAAGGGCGCATTGTAAATTGATATCGGTGTCAGTGGTAAATTTGTGTAACCTGGGTCGTAGTCATAGGAATGCCAAATCCTCAAGCAGGTCATCAGAGTGCCTCGACCGGCCATGGCATTGACAATGACATCGTAGGATCACGCGGAGCGAGTTGACCGGATGGGCCTTGATACATTGCGAAGATGCCGGATCTTATCGATGCAAGTAGCAGCCAACTGTAATGGCCGTCGAGCCACAGAGACCCGAAACACACACTTGAGCCATGCCGACGGGCTATACCGTTCATACACCTCGCTCGCATCCAGGTACATACCGATCAGAGGAGCCGCTTTCGGCAACTTGTCCGTGTGGTCAGGGCCGGAGTGTGCTACAACAAGTTTTAAAACGATTTCGGCTAATTCCGCTCGCTTCAACAGATAAAATTCCAGGGCTCCGCTTACATAAATGGGCCACGAAGCTTTCGGAGATGCACCTATGGGCCACTAGCAGTATGATGATCCAGTGGTATTGGAATCCGGGTGGCATTCCTTTTGAAAGACTCTAAATGCAAGATGGACTCGCAGCGCCTTGCAGGCTACCATATAACAACTTTGAGGGGTCATGACTTTGTGTGCGCCACAGAAATGGAAACCACAAAGATACTACTCGAGTGTCCCGAACTTTGGCGCATGTGGTCCCGAGAACGCCCCCATGCGTTCAACTTCTTCAACTTCGCACATTAATTGAACCTAGGTCGAGGACATCGTGTCAGGAACCTTTTTTTGCCACATCTGCCACATAAATCTTGGTCAGCATCTCCTGGCAGGTGGCGAACCGAGGACCAAAGTACGCATGAGCGTATGAAAGAACAGGAGACGCGGTCAACACAACGGGCTACATATGATACCATCCATTCTTCTCAACATGCTCCCGACGCTTATTCCGGCTCAGCCTTGACGCTCGCGTGTCCTGAATGTTCTGCATCGTTTGTGCCTGATGCGCCCGGAACCTCCTTGCCAAAGTCAAGTCGGACACCGAGCCGCGCCAGGCACAATGTAGTGGCTTCTCTCGTTTGAGGTTCACAGTTCATGACGCGATCAATTCGCGCAACACCTGGGACGACCTTGGGGGGGCTATTGGAGGAGCGAAGCCGCAGGCCACGTAATATGTGCCCTGGCGTCAGAACAAATGTTAGCTTTTTCATCCTCTTTCCCCGACTGTTTTTGGCCTCCGAAATAATAGTTGTGGCGTCTCGCTTCGCAATTTCAACAGCCGATTGGAGCAGTCTGGAGATAAAGGGTTTGAGAGTGGCTGACAAAAGAGCCGCCGGCGTAAGACATCGCTCAATGTTTTCCTTGTTGGGAAGAAATATGGGATTCTCGCCATAGGGCGCAAAGTCAGGGAATGCAGGAAGTCGCAACTTCGAGACGATATCATGCACAGCAAGGATGAACTCCGGTGGATTGAGCGCTACGAGGTCACGTTTGGCATATTGGAAAGGGGGTGAAAAAAATTTTAACGCTGTGTTGAGGATTCCGTCGACGAAATTTGATGATGATACCGGATCCAGTATTGCCCGGTCGAGTCCACCTGGCGATACGAGGACTTTGGCCAAGTTAGTCAAAGGAAGTCTTGTTCCATATCGCTGGTCTGTCATTGGTACGACTGCACAGGTCCAAGGAATCGCACACTCCTCGCTCTTGGCATCGTATCCTGGATGCAAGCGCTTCTTGATACCACAAGCCGGACACAACTCCTCACCCAAAGTTGGTGCCCCGTCTTTTTCTCTCCCTTTTTTCTTAGGCACGGAGAATAGTTCTGAAGTAGGATATGACGGACGGGGAAAGTGTGATGCATCTTCGAGGAACATGTATACATCACCGACTGTCAACATTGTTCGCCGGGATGGTGGGACCGAGGCCATATGATCAACATAAAGCCTATGCAATGCACGAGCGCGAGCCCACTCAAATGCCATTTCAGCACAAGTCGCGATGACAACCGTAGCTACGCACCTCGATAGCTTTCCGTCTCCCAGGTACTAAAGAGAGCAAGTGTGTGGGACTGGCGACCAATTTGTACGGGACCTGGGTGGTAACTTTAGGCTTGACGTCTGAGCATAGCAGTTAGTATAAAATGTATGTAAAATGGAAAGAAATACACCTTTTATGGTCATTGGAACCATCGGAAGGAGATTTCGCAAGACCTGTTCGTAGTCTAAGGAACCCAGTGCTTTAATACATTTTTGAAACAGGAAACAAGAAGGTGCTCACATTCATCTCCTATCGTGGGGTTGTCTCCACGCTCTGGGTGGGCCCTGGTTGTGTTATACGTGGGAGAGTCATATATGAGCTGCCGGTCAAGGGACGGCAAGGGAGGAGGGCTCCCTTTGGGAGCGGGAAGCAGTGGCGTATTGCGATCGAGCTCTATGTCAAGTAGTTGTTCTGAACCAAGAACAGAATTATGGGACTTGGATTGATCTAGCTAGGTAAAGTTGTGAGTTGCATAACCGGATGATGAGATCTATGATACGGTTTACACACTTCAACCCAATGTTCAGCTTCCATTTTCCCGCCGCCGGCCCATTCAAGAAGTATCTTCGCCATAAAAGGTTCATTCGCGGTCCCAACAACCGCAAAAGGTTGCTGATGGATGGTGAGAAGCACGGGCGAAACCGTTCTCGGAGGTACCACCGTGACGCAAGTCAGGAACGAAGATAATGGCAGTGACTACTTAAAAAAAAATCAGTATATACACAACCAAGGACCGAAGACCCCACATAAGATGGTGCTGTAATTCCTAGCATCCAACGATACTGATCGACAGTGCCTAACCGGCTACGTCGGTCTGTATGCGTAAGTTATCGAACAGTGAGGTGCCACCCAAAAGGCTCACCTGGACTCAGAAATAAACTACGGTCTTCAAGACGAATGCGGGCTACAATGTGGAAACGTGATGTAATCGTCCCAGCGGGGATGATTGCAAAGGGTGATGTATTGCTTGCATTTGTGAGCTCCTTTTTGTTGTTAGCGTGAACTTCCAAGTCGAGGTCTTCCCGTGCAGCATTTCGGTGCGGATAGCGCATGAAGAAAGCCTTCTTGAGCTCTCGTCGTTCTTCGGAGACTAGTCCACCTGGCTGAGAGCTCGTGTCGTCGAGAGTCGTAATATCAACGGGCTGATCTACATCATAAGCGTGAATGCAACGACGTTTTGGAGCACGACCAAGGAATTGTGCAAGGGCAGGTGAGTCTGCATGGAGGCCAAGGGTTCGCGACAACAGAGTGCTTGGCGCCGTCATTGAATCCTCTGAGGAAATGCCCAATGTGGCATGCGTCCACGGTGTAGTGAGTAAGGTACCATCAACGCCCACCGCTCGTTCGAATAGTCGGCGTAATCCAACCACGGTGCCACCCCAGGGCACCTCTACACCGTCTCTCTCGTAGGTTTCCCGGCTCTGAGCCTCTGTAAAAGTGGGAACAGCGCAGGCCGTAATGCACGCGTCATGACTCGCCCACTCGATGCCATGAGACAGTCGTGCATGATTAAGCAGCCCCTGGAGAGTAGTGAATTGTGTTCTTTCACAGGTTGGACAAGCAAGAATTGCGAACTGGCTTTCAGATGTGGCAGAAGGCAGTTTTATGTACAAGTGCTTCTTATGTTGGGATGGTTTCGGGGTCCGGGAAGAACGCGTCTTCGGTACGCGCTGAGGAGGCGGGGGCTGATTCAGCGCTGCGGAGGAGAACGAGGGAGATGGACTTCGCTCCTCAGGAAGCCCGCTGTCAAATATAAATGACGAGGGCGCTTCCAATGCCTCAAGGGCATCAAGTGCAGCATCCTGAAAATCATCTCCGTCCAGAGGTTGATCTTGTGGCTCTTTGATACTTGTAAGGGCGTCCAACATTTGGAGAGCCCATTGGATACGGCCTTCGATAGTAGCCGCAAGCCGTTCACGGATGGCAACTTCCATATCAACTTCGTCATGAATATACTGAGAAACGTTGAACATTCCGGAGTCTGCAAGTCAATATGGCTTGAGGTAGGGTGCATCGACGGTAATAAGAACGACGCACAAGGATCGTCAACAGCCGCATCAACATCCAGTTCCTCATCTGAAATTAGAACACCTAATTGCCTCTTGAACACCCCGGGTTGTGGAACGCCTACATGAGACCGTGTCGGCAAATGACTCATACGTGCCCATCTATGCTTGGTTCAAGAAATTTCAAGGGTCGGTTGGGAATGGGGGACATAAGCAAAACCCCTTCTTCGGAGGCGCCTTTACCAAATTTGCAAGAAACAAACTAATTATGTAAATCATTTACACCACAGTACCTTTCCGCCAAAATTCCTGATAATGCATCACCTCTGCTTCCATCATTCCCTCTCAGAAGTCCAAGTAGTAGTATGTCGCTGATCACGACCACTGCCGCTACTCACGTGGTACTAGTGGAATTTCCAATACTTACCTGCACAAGTGCGAATCGCAAAGTTGGATCAGGAACCATGCCAAAGCTACCCGCAGTTCGTGCGATATCTTACACTCGACTTGTGGGTCGACGTGTGCGCAAGGGTAATCTATTATCATGGGCTTATATTGTCAGCCTCAGCAATCAATGACTTTTTTCACTTGACCTCAAGGAAGCCTGGAGCTACTATGTACTGTCAATTCACCGAAGAGGATGAACGGTAATTATTATTCACACAGGTCAGTATTAAACAATATGCGACATGTAGACAGCACCGAGTCCCGATTCTCAACCGTCTTCCAAGATTATTGGAAGTCGTTGAAGGTAGTTATATAGCCGATTGAGGGTAAGCAGGAAAAGGCAGGCAATGAAAAACTAATTTATCCAGGAATCTGAAGAGATTTCGCCTCGCTTTCGAGTAACTTATCCAGAACCTGCTTTATAGACACGGCCCCAAGCGAGCGCTTGGAATCTTGGATGGGTGTCGATGAGTTGGCGATGGTGGAAATTACAAGTTGTCACTCACTGATCGTACAGGGACAAGGCGCCAGCTGCCGCAATTCCGCGCAAAATATTGGCACCAGCTCCGTCTTTTGTAAACTATCAAACACGATACACCTCTAGACAATGACTGACACATACTAAACAGAGCCTTTGCGCCTTCTTTCGCGACGATTTGTCTAGCCGCATCGACAAAAGACTTGTACTGAACCTGGTGAAATGACATGAGGTGGTCTTTAGTATGTTGACCAAGTAACACTTGCCTTTTCTCCAGATGTCATCATCATGCGACGCCGGATTGTGTCCATGGGATAAGAGGCAAATGCAGCACCCTGCGGAACCGCTCAACAGTAGAACATCGATACCCACAAAGCATGGACCCACTGTGGTACAAGCCCAACCCACGGCAAAAGAAGCTATGAAATTCCCCTGAAGGCTCCCAACAAGGAAGGTATCTCTGATGGTATCGTAACTTCCAAAACTAGACGAAAAAGCGAGCTGATCTCCAGAAACGTGGCAATAAAAGGACTGTGTACTTACTACAGCCCTCGGTAGACGATAATGCCAAGAATATTGGGAACGAAACCTCTATACAAACCAAAAATCCCGTCCGTGCGGAGTGTTTGTCTATAGACATCTATGATTCCAGTAAACTGACGTTGTCCTCCCTTTGCGGCGCTCTTCCCGTCGGCGGATAGCCGCGTCCGCGCGCTGATCGGAAAAGTCATGCAAAAACAGAAGAACGAGTATAGTACAGCATACTAGTCAAGGGAGTACACGAAGACAGCCGACGATGCCCCGGCGGCGGCACCACTCGCCACATTCCCTACGATAACAGACTCAGTTTCTGTGTAAAGTCTTTCTTTGGATACTCACCAAGGACCCAGAGCCCGTACCCTTCCGACTTTTTATACGCGAGTCTTCTCTTGAACTCATTCTTGAAGGCAAAATTTAAGGCCTGTGTAGGGAAGTACCTCAAAATGTTGGCACCGTTCCCCCTCCAAACTAGCACGCTAAGATCGTTGAATCACAGGTTGAAAGACACCATGGCGCACAGCTCAACAGTCCTTCTTCTGCAAAAGTTCTTCTAAAGCAGTCCGTCACACCTCGATACGGAGAGCTAAGACGGCCAGCCGCGATCATGGCTCCCTGATTCTGTATCATCAACTTTACACGCTCTATGGGTGCAGCGACCGTCTTTGAGATGGCTGCAGCGGTACCACCCATCATGAAATCCACTGTATCACGTCACGGTGTCAAACAAGGCAGGAGAATATGAGGCATGCAACTTGCCTAGGAAGGCATTCGGACCCGAAGCTTCGCTACTATTCGGGTTGTGAGCCATATGTAAACAACTGAGTGGGGATTTAGAAATAACTTGGGATCGGCGAGAGCTCGGTATTGGTGTCTTT
Organism: Tylopilus orsonianus; assembly: GCA_038089095.1. Classification (NCBI taxonomy): domain Eukaryota; kingdom Fungi; phylum Basidiomycota; class Agaricomycetes; order Boletales; family Boletaceae; genus Tylopilus; species Tylopilus orsonianus. Next base: position 10,194 of record JBBPKE010000537.1, on the reverse strand, counting down.
TATGCGAATACGCGGTGCGATGCGTAGGAAGAACTCGGAACAGAGACTACAGCGCCTTTGACGTCGCAGGGCTGTAGGTGACCATACGCGGTCATTCACAATGAGTCAGCTAACGTCACGATCCGAGGGCGATAAGACTATTCGTATGAGATGTGCGCATCGCTACTCAGCTGAAATGACTGACCGCTCCGTGTTTGCCCGAACACTACCAATATTTAGAATCGGTTATAGTTCAGCACACTGTAGCATATGACGGATATCTGGAGTCGTTGTTTCCTTACAGCGGTACCTTCCATATGAGCTACTGCCTCGTTGGATCGCCGACTGTACCAGGAAACGCAGATACACCCTCGTATCGGTTGTGCCGCACGGTGCAGATCAAAGTTCGAACATTCATCGACCCAAGGCCCGTTTACGGGACGGTGCGCATATGTGATACCAATCATACCATCGTGAGAGTTCGTGAATTACATTACAGTTACAATCAGTCTATTGAATCGGCCGTACCAACTCGCCGTCCTCGATGAGCCTAGTTAGTCTCAGCATCCGTATACGGTGTTGTGGCAAGTCCAACTCGCGCGTTGCCAGTGTCAAAGACCGAGTAGAAGCGTTGTAACCACCCGAACCCGTCTGCCACATCACCCGCATTAGCGAACATACGCAGCGGCACCAACGTCACGTACTGATAAAGTCGAGACCAGAGCCGCTCTGCGTCCCGAGATCTGACGTGATCAGATAAATCTGGCCTTCCTGGCCTCCAAGAATAGAGTTGAGCGCACGAGGCCAAATTTGGGCATTGGGTATCAGCTCATATGCAATCTATTGACGCAGTGTCGGGCATTCGTCCCAGGAGATAGAAGTACAGGACTTACGCCCCCGATGTGGAAGAACATGCTCTGCAGACGTTGGTACTGTTGCTCCGTGATCGTGAGCAAGCCGGTGGTCCTGTTTGGCATGTCGGTAAATGTTTGCTAAGCTAAGATAGTGTGGAAACGACTCACTGGTCCAAGACTGCTCCTGTTGCCTGCTGGTAGGCCTGGAAGGCGTCCGTGGCGAGTAGCAAAAGTGTAGTGCCTGTATCAACAATACCAGCAGTGGTCCGCAGGAGGGTGGTGCTATTTCCATAAGTCACCGACTGATCAATCCCCCAATACTATGACAGCATTTGCATGAGAAGGTAAGTTATTACATTCCAGTAAATTTTACTCACGTTTGACGCGGGAGAGGTGCTCGTGATGGGCACAAAATTAAGTTCACCTGTGTATCTAACGTTCGTGATGAGTTCAATCGGAGAGCAGACTCCGTGAGATAGTTTACTTGGTGTTATCAGTTCCTCCAAAGGTCAGTTCGCCGTTTGTGACATTGGTAGCCGACGAGGGTTCATAGGAGATACCCAATGAATCTGATGAGATAAGCCCTTGCGCATACAAATTGTCCGTGACCGTCGGCACCTCTGTGGTGTTGGACACGGTGCCTTGCGTGAGATCAACTGGGCCCACCCTATGGTCCTCATGTCAGCGCAGACGCACAGTTTCTTTGAATGTGTATTTACCCAAGAATCCCGTCCACGTCGTTGAAACCTTGCGCAGATGAAGCAACACCGATCGATTGGTTCTGAATTACGAGCGTCGAACTCAAAGTCACCGTATCGGTATCTGCAATGGTATAAGCACCAGTCAAACTTGCGCAAAAAAAAAATCCCGACATTCCTCTCCGGACATGGTTCCAGAACCATAGCTGACATTCTGTGACAAAGTATATCTATATGCACAATGCCGACGCAATGTTATGAGCAGACTTACAACGGTGTTACCAGTATCTTGGCTGGTGTTCGTTGGGTTGTATGACGTGTTTGCGCCAACCCAAGTGTTTGAGCTCCCTATAGGCAATGTTGAGATTCGACCAACGCCATCCTGTGCGAAGCTTACCAGTATCAATGAGAAGGTTGTATTGGGTTGGGGGGCTTCCGACTCCGACTGACATTGTGTAGGTTACACCTACAGTCAATGTTCAGCACACTTCTGAGCCAGTATCGGGTTATGGAAGCCTGCCTGAATCTGTCACATCGATATTGTTACCGCTAGCACTACCACCGATGGCCCTCGCCCTAAAAGCCTTGACAGGCCCATGCGGTGACAAACCAGCGAGAAATTTGGCTGCACGCTTTCGATCGCGTTCAAGAATCTCCCTTGCGCCGAGAGCTGCTCGGAGACGGGTCACAAAAGGAGCAGACTTGATTACGATTCTGGACATGACTACACGGACGTCGCAGCAATGAAAGTAAAAAAAAACGTAGAGAACAAAGAAAGGCGGAGTGAAATGGGGACTTCTCGCTCAAAGAAACGAATCTTTTATAGGGCCAGAGGTACTGCATAGGCACTAGACGTTCCTATCGGACCGCTAGAGGCCAGGGGTCTGGACGAACGCTGACAGGACTCGAACAGCCTGGAAACGAGCTCGAACTGGGTTCTAACGCTAAGTCATCAAAGAGCGGAACAGAAAAGAAGGCACCTGAGAAAAGAAAGACTCTTCTATCGCGGGTCTATGAATCCGGCCATCGCTGGGAGGTTGCCACCGGTTGATGGCTTGTTCGGCTCGGGGATCGACCAATGAAGGCGAGGGTAAACAAACGATTCGGAAGACAGTCACTAAAAAAGGAGTGATCGGACACTTGGCATGGGTAAATCACAGCACTGAGCGTCTTCCGTGCTTAAGAGTCTTGTGACAACAATGCTATGATTACAGTATGGTACCGCAAAGGAAAGAGAAAACAACTGATAACGTGGGGAACACACACCTATTGGTCTTATCTGCTGAATGGGGTTCGCGTTTAGTTCCAAATCGGGTGTCCAAGGTAGTTTGGCCAAAGCATCTTTATCGGAATTTGCCGGAGTCACAGCTACCACTGGAGTCGTGTGCGAGCTCTCACAAAACAAGACTCCGGTGACGAAAGCAGCCAGTGAAGACATGTTGCTTCCCCGTCCTTTATCAACAAGAATATAAATGTCCAGTTGTATATAACCTAATGGGGGGAGGTTTGAACTAGTAGCAGCTGCTTAACGATCCCGTGGGATAACATATTCAATGGGAGGGACTCACCCCATGGGGGGAGAGGGTTCACCGGCAAATCCTCAGTGTGAATCGGTGAAGCGTGAGCCGGATCGCGGGTAGAAATGAAAGCGAGTCTATCCATTCAGAGCTTGGCAGAATCCCTTGTCCCCTGCCGTATATTTACCTCTTCGGGAAGCATCAACGCCACCTGATCAGCCACAGCGATGCAATATTGATGATCCCTCCATCCTTTAACAACGTCCCCCCGACCTATTTCAGAGGGTGCTGTCCAAACTTCCACCCTTGCATTGTGACGACCCTCGGGATCGGACTGGAAACGTGATTCGGAGTATACGCCAACTGTGCAAGCTGAGTAGTTGTCGGATGACGGTAACCTAGCTTTGAACTCTACTGTCATGGCAATGGTAGGGAACCAACTACATCCAAGTGGTGTTTCCGATTAGCATGACCCTCTACTTGAAAGGGTGCTGACCTTTTCTCCTTGACGCTGCCCGGCTCACTTTTCGGGAGCAAATCTGGCAAGTTGACAAACGAATCGCAAAAGAATGGTACGGACGATGTTGTGAGCTTATCGTCTTTGTGAGTCAGCTCGTACCAAGCACCCCACTCAGTACCTCCTCCTCCAACTGATTGAGCCGTCGTTCGGGTTGCGCTGGTCGGATCATTATGACTTAGCAAGACAGTATCGACAGACATTTGAATTGCCATCTTTCTTGTCCACATGGGCTTTGAAGCATCCCGAGACACTGTGGCCGGGTGCGAATATAGTGGCACACGGCGAGCATAAGGAGAGGGCGGGGCCAGAATCTTTCGTTGTTTGGCAGGCTGTTGCGCGGAGAGGTCACCAAAGAGGAGATGGGCAGTTATTTTTGTGGCCCCCTTGAGGTCCAAGATGGATCAATTTGGGCCTGGTCAAGGAGAGTCACACGGACCTGTTGCACGAGTTCGGCAAGAATATTGGTGAAAGTCTTGCCCGATTTGAGAAGCCTCACTCGTACTTGACCGGTCCCAGCGTTGGTGGCGCGAAGGAAGTGTGCGCTGACGTAGATGGGATCCACGTGAACGGACCTGGACTGGTGTTGAATGCAGGCTTCGACAATGACACCCAAGGAATAGCCTGAAATCACTCGGTTTAATCTACCAACTACGACTTTCTGGGGTCCTTACCCCCCTGCGGGACTCTGCATGCCGTGGCCATGTTAGTCATGGGAGCTTGTGGTCACAGCGGTTACTCACGCGAAGATGGCCCAAGCGGGATCCAGCTCGCAACGATACAGAGAAGTACCGTCGTCATCCCTGGATTGAAGCGAGACCTGGAGCGCTTGTGCTAGTGGGGACATGGGTGCGGCGGAGAGTCGGCCCACGAGGCGCAACGTGTGATGGGTGCGTTGTCCTCGTGGCCATGACACAGCACGCGTTTTTCCCACGGACCTTACGCGTTGTTTACGACTATTTGTTCCTAGTTCGGGGCAGGGATCCAAGTAGCTCGTCCAACTTGAAAGCCCCGTCTTGGTGCGGTTTGCCTCTTGTTTCTTGTCTTGTACTTGTACCAGCCACACATGGATCCCCCCGCACAAGCATCCGACGTCTTCTCCCTCTCCGACCACCTTCTTGCGGAGCGCCTTCAGTTCGTCAAAGAAGTATGTCCCCCCATCTTCCCCTCACTTCCCCTCATGCCCTCTCTTTCAGATCGGCTTTGGAAACTGGGGTAGCGTATGGCTCTGTCACCCAAAGTCGTCCTCTGGCAACGTCAAGAGCATCGAGCTCGCTGTGAAGCTTGTTCATCGCTCCAAAACCTCCACTACGGCTGCCAGAGTACGCTCATTGTACGTCTCTCTTTGACCTCCGTTCGGCCAGCTGATCCCCCATGCTCATACAAGATGGAATGAAATGAAGATCGTTGGATCGTTCAAGCACGAACCGCACCCATCCATTGTCCCCTTTCACTCTTTCATCATCACACCTTCCTATGCGCTCATCACAATGTTGGTCTTTGCCATGCCCTTTGCTAGTTTAGCTCATTCGACTTGTTAGGACATATCTCCCTACTCTTGTTCCCGTAGAGGTGTCAGAGACTCGCGCAAAGGAGTGGTTTAAATCACTTCTTTCTGGTGTTCATTTTCTACACTCCAGGGGCGTTGTGCACAACGATATCAAGTACGTGTCCCAGTTCGAGTACAAGTCTGTGTAACACTTATCAATTATCACTCCAGGCCAGCTAATATTCTCCTCTCTCGCGCCAATGTCCCTGTTCTTGTCGATTTCGGGTTTGCTGAGAAGTATGACCTTGGCTCTCCCAAAGCATTCTATAGTAACCTGACGTACGGTACACCCGAGGTATGTCAACATTTACTAACCCCGTACGGTCACATAAAGCCCGCCTAGTATTTGTCGCCTGAGCGTGCTCGTGGACTCCCCCATGACACCAGGAAATCCGACGTTTGGTCCCTTGGGGTGACTTTTTTTGAAATTCTTGTTGGACGCACACCCTTCGAATACGAGGAGGGAGAAACCTTCGAGAAGAAGGAAGACTTGGAGAGGTACTGGCTCCGGACTGTAAGTTTCCAGACTTTACTTTCAAACGATACCTGTGTGATAACATTGCGTAGGTGCGGGGAAAATGGGTTGGCACATATTCCATCTCTCAGTCTATCGAACGTTTTCTAAGGCGCATGATCGTCCCCAACGCTGAACTGCGGTGTACAGCGACAGAGGTAATGGAAGACCCATATTGGGATGTGACACCAACAACTCTTGTGCCCAAGCGCGGTACGTTGGCCATCGTGTCGTTCATTTCTTACGTTTAAACTGACTTTTAGGAAAATCGGCATCGATAGCGGTCCCCTTCAGTGCCCACGCCCGAAAGCCATCGGCCTTCGATGCATTCAAGCATGCATTTAAAGACAAGGAGAAAGATAAAGAACAGTCGCAATTGCGTCTTCTTGATATATCTTTTCCGTGGTCGGCGTCAAAGTCCACGTCACGTTCATCTTTGTCGCGACCAGCATCCAGGACGGAGACCACGTCACGGCCTGCATCGAGGATAGGAGCTAGGTCACCGTCAGTGTCGAGGGGCGAGTCTACACGAAGGGCTGCTTTGGGGGTATCATCAACATTGCCATTCAGGAATTCCGAATCGCCCTCAAACGCCGCAGGATCGTCGAACTCCAGCCCTATGGGAGAGGCATCTCCTATCTGCGTTTCTCCTTCAGTGAGAATGAGGACTCACTCCCGATCGAAGTCCCAGCCCAAATTACGTGTACCTCCGGGTCTTTCTACTGCGGCACGCACAAGAAAGTTGTCTACCGTCCAGGCTTCACCCATTGTTAATCCTGAATGTCAGACCAGGATAAAGACGGAATCCGAAGGGGGCAATGATGGCGGTGTTCGTAAAGGTCAGGAGAACACCGACGCACGCAAGAAGCATACATTGATCTCGCTCAACTCGAATTCTTCGTTGAGACGTCCGCTCGGGCCTCGACAGCCTTCACCGCGCGTCGCCTCGATAACTGGTATTACGAAGAAACCATCTGTTCCTTCGGAACGGGTGGAAACTGCGCTAGAGAAACGCGCCCTCTCTCATCTCCCACATCTTCATACACCCGGGGCAGATCACACACGCACGCGTGCACCCCATCACCTACTCACTCCGCGGAACATTTCCCAGACTTCTAGGTCCCCCCAAACACCTCTCCATACAACCCGAACTTCTCAACAAGCCTCGATCTCGAAACAGTTGTCAGGAAAGCCACCACGGACACGTGGGCGTGCCGGTATACTTGTGGACCTTACAGGTTTCGCTCGGAACGTTGACCTAGGTACCCATGGTGTCGGACATCCAACAAAGCATGTTAGGGAGAAAAGAGACAAAGGAAAGGAGAATACCAAAGGTCGCCCAACCGCACATAAGCCGAACAAGGAGAATGATGTTTTGCTTACACAAGTTCATACTCCTCGTAAGGATGTGCGCGTATCTAACGGTCCTTCCAAAGCTACTCCTCTCAGTTCCAAGACTCGAGGGAAAGAACAAGACACCTCTATTACGTCCATCCCGCTAGTGGCCAGCTTGTCTAGTCCGACAAAGGTTACTAAGGGGAGTGTCAGAGACCGGATGATGGATTGGGAAAGAGAACGTGAACGATTGAGAGAGATGGTTAGGCTGGCTGATGCAAGCACTGACGGTCATGGAGACCACGGCTCTACGATCCTCTCTGGGACAAGCACTGGCTCAGATTCTTTTGAGGTCGACGACTCCTGTGTACAGGTAGAGATTGCTGCCGAAGTCGCCTCTGCTCAAGCTAAGAGCAAGATTCCCCAAGCTACGGCGCAGGAAGGAGATATAGCTTACGTCGAGGGTCAACGACCTACAGCCACGCAATCAGTAACAACGATCTCTTCCTCGTCGTCACACTTGGAAAGGAGTCAGATTGAGGTCGCCAGGCTGGGTGTACGCGCGTCGGCTCAGATTCTGTCGTCGCAGAACGGGTCTGTCAGCGCACTGATGCTCGGTCAAAGTGTAGGGAAACGGCCGTCTGAAGAAAGCCAAGTCGAGAACCCTTCAGTAACTGACATTGGGTTGCCTGTGGAGATTCAAAGAAATGGTGAGTCTGGATTGAGTTCATTGAAACATAGCGTCAAGGCATCCATCGGTAAGCTGGCTATTCTTTATCTACCTATCTGCTCCGGTTGATGTGTGCCCTTGTCATCAGACAGGGGCATGCGCTTTTACAAGTCATCTACACTGGGTCAACTCACTACCGGTCGTTCCACACCGGCATGGTGCGCCTCTCCAGAACCCATCGATTTTGAGCAGAGGCGGTCTGGTGAAGAAGGTCGATTTAGTTGGGAGAACATCCGACCTGAACATGAGATTGCACTTGATCGTATGAACTCGTGGATTCAAAGCGTCGAGAGTAAGTCCTGGTGAGTTTGGTCGGCGAAGGGTTGGTTGATCCATTGTGAAACAGAGGTGGTCGAGGAGACTCGCCAGAACTTTGCTTTTACTAGTGTCACACCTCCGGCTGCGCTTCCGCTTGCACCTATCTCTCGCTCCTCCTCGCAATACCATGGAATACTGAATCCTCCAACGCCCGCGAATCAAAACAGCAACAATAACCCCACCTTGGACACGAGTCGTCTTCCAAGACGCCTTGCAGCCAACAAGATCTTTGCCGAATTGAAGAATCCCGATGCACCGCTTTTACCAGCTCCAGATTATGGGAAAGGTCCAAGCGCGTCTCTTTCGTACGTCCACGCTCCGGAGTCGTCTGTTCCCTCGACCAGTGTGCCTGCGCAAACTCCCCGCCGACGACGCGCAACGATCTCGACCGGAACGCCTGAGCAACCGAGGAATGATTTGGCCACGAGTGGAATCCTTGATGGCACTCCTTCGAAACGGAGGGAGAAATCCAAGTCTCAAAGTAACTTGGATAGGCATATTAAGGATGTTGCGAAACTAGAGCTTGAGCTGAGCAGAGGTGAGCAGACGACTCGATCCAGTGTGGTGTATCGATGAACTCGGGCCACATTTATAGCTCCCGTGTCATCTCCCTCACCAAGGTTGTCGGCGGTTCTTGACAGAAGCCTCTTTGTCGCACCACCCGTTTCGCCTCGGTTAATGGAGGATCCAGCGACTACGGCTGGAGCAACACGTAGTCGTTCTATTCAATTTGATGGCCTCAACTCGTCTCTGCATCACGCCGAGCCCTATCCCGCGCACGAGTCGGGCGGGAAAGGTGTTCCTGACTCTCCTGACGGGGGACACCTCGAAGGTGCCTATGACCGATTCCTGATGGCTACATCTGGCGTAAAGCGCGTCGGGAGGGGTTACCAGTCAGACAATTTCAAACCTATACACAATACGCTTATTGCGGAGCCTTCCAGGGCTGGTCACGCCCGCGGGTTCGGCGTATTTGGGACAGCGAAGCGTCCGATGCCTCCGCCTGCCTCTAGTGAAGACGCCTGGGAGCGATCGACGTCCATCGATGAACTTGGATTCATCACTGCTGGTCAAGGGACGAACACAAGTACTACCCGCACATGCAAGGACGAAAGCAAGCGTACTTTTGTCCGCCGCGCGATCAAAGCCATGGTCCCTGGAAGAACAGCCTCACGAAGGTTGTCGCGGACCATTGTCGTTTGATTGTGCGTTGCCTCTATTGATTATCCTACACACTTGCATTTTTTCCCACCCCGACTCCTCCACGTCTTTGTTCTAATGATTTTGAATCATGTCTCTTATGCTCTAGGTTGCACGCTTCATCTTGCTTTTACTATCCCTTTCATAAATCATAAATCATATCTCATTGGTTATTTCACACACCCATCTGCTATATTATCTATTGCTATCGTCAATCACAGCATCGAAACACATCATTTCTTTCTTGCTTGATCCCCTTTTCCGCCCCTTTTCTTGCGCTTTCCACATTGCTGATACACCCACTCGCAACGAGCTCTCGTTACGCACCTTGTCACGTTGCTCCTAGTTACGCTATCTCTCTGTAACGTCTCCTACGACGCTGTCATCTACCCACCTTGGTTTGCAGACGGTTTTTTTGCATATCACACCATGCTGTTCTTAAATGTTATTAATTGCTTATGCATCATGAGCACGTTATGAATTGAATCTCGTCAGTCCATCGTTGGAGTGTGAACATGCCGTGAATGAAGGATACGAAGAGAAAAATCAGACACATGGACAGTGCGGGATGGATGCGCTATGGCGGTGGCGGTCGTCGAATAGCCACTGGGGGTTTATTACTACTCCCCGCAGCACCAGTAGCACCAACAGCACCGGCCGCGGCGGTGGTGGCGGCTGGCGCAGCCCCACCCGCCGCCGTGTGGACGCCCTCGCTCGCAGGTTTCAACCGCTTGGCCAACGAGTCGCCCGCCTGCGTTTCATCTTCGCGTCCGCGCTTGGCCGCAGCACCATGAATCTGCATGCCGACAGGCGCCGTGGTCGTGGCACCGGCAGCGGTAGATGACGGGCCAGCAGCACCAGCGTGCGAAGGCGCCGCGCCGCGTATGCGTCCGCGTCCGCGGGGTGCACCCAGTCCTCGTCCTCGCCCCGCGCCATCAGTCGTGCCCAAGGGAACAGCGCCACCAAGCGCTCTGCGTATAGGA
>JBBPKE010000535.1:5960-17140 GCA_038089095.1 Tylopilus orsonianus | reverse complement strand
CGATACCCAATGGCAAGTACTATATTTGGTCTCACCAACACTAAGCGGAATTCCCACGGGTGTTGGCAGTATATGCCATGCATTGCAAATAAAGCAAACATTGCAATGGTTTTTGAGCTCACTGTAGCATGATATAATGTGAGTTATGATTGGCATAAAACATAATGTGAATATACATTATTAAACAAGCAAGAAATGTACTCATTATAATGGTATAAGCTTGATATACTGTATCTAGCCCAATTTAAATTGGCACCACTAAACAAGAATGGCCTCTGCTGGCATCAGAAGCTGAAGTTTGCAATAGCCTTATTTTACTGTCCCATGTAACCCAGATGCTCAATTTACAAGAGTTATATGATCAACCTAGTACACATTTAGCATTAAAAGAGGTTAATATGGACACATGTACCTGCAGTGCTATTGCAGCTTTTCTATATGAAGTGAAAAGTCTCTGGGCAACTCACTGAATGCCCACTTGAATGCAGTATTTATAGCTAGGCAATTTGGGAGATCAGAATACCTGCTCACTCCTTAATCACCCCATTCTGGGAACCACCCCAAGCAGTAAGACAGGTGAAGAGGTGCTCAGCACGAGCTCGGCATGTGTGGGTAAGTTTAGACTCCGCTTCGACTGCGTGCGGCAAGTTCGTCACAGCGTGATTTCACCCAGTGTCACACAACAATATCTATCTCGACGAAAATAGATCAGAATTGGCTCGTTCAACTTCGTAGGACGAGTAGATACCTGATATTTTCGATATACACCTAAGGACAGAGTGTCTAAACTCCTGGTGTGTATAACCTCGTGGTAAGCGATAGTAGTACCCTCGTCATGGCACAAATGTCTCCAGACGTTTCAGTCACCGGAAGCTTCCGAGAGCTTCAAAAACGGGTGACCAAAGCGTCTGGGTCGAGACTAACAAGTCACGTGAAAAAGACAGTAATTGGGTAAGCGTCCAAAACGGATGGCGCAAAGACCAGCGAACCCGAACCGTCACAATACATGCTGACTAAGCTGACTCCCTTGACCTAAACAGGGCGATATCCGTATGCCACGACAGGAAAACATCTTTGTTCCAGACCTCAGGTGCACTGGATTTTCATGTCGGCTGGGCTGTCGTCTCCACAGAAAAGGTTCATCGACAAGCACAAGTACAACATTGGCCTCTCTTACCTGTGTTCTCCAGTTATTTAAGTGGGCCCTGAATTAGTCGCACCAACCACAGGCGCCTAGCCCCACTGCAAAACTACAGATACGTCGAAATCAACAAAACACTCAGTCAGGTCACAAATGATGATCCAGTGATGGTAAAAGGTCGAGCATATCACAATTTCGCACCTCTACGATAACTCATCCAGCATGAAAGTAATCATCCCAGCTGCTCTGCCAGATCCAGGATTACTTCAATGCAGGTCATATGGAAATAAGAGGGTTAGGAACAGGCCGTCAAACGGGCAAAACCCACGTGAGTGATGATTTCACTGCCCACCGATATCTCTCATCACATCGTTCATGATGGTGCTTCGCACAAATGACAGCTGCTCCTTTGGAACCATGGTCTCGTCAAACCCGAACGCGATACAAGACATAAATGCAATGCAATTCATCCCATACACCTGGCTCGCACGGCTGCTCAGTGGCTAGACCTAGGAGATTAATCGACCACATCACTTGTCTAGAATGTCACAATGGTCGGCACTCACTTTCAAGCCACTTACAGAGTCAAACTGTGCAAAGTGGAGCTTCCTATACGAGTACAACATACGTGCAAGGCAAGAACATGGATTGACTTGGCTATCAGCTGTAGTGCAACACCTGTAACTCACAGTGGAAAATGCACCGGTGCTCTGCCTTAAAGGAGTGCCATGTCAGTATGTAGTGGTGCACCGTGATTTCTTTGACCGGACATCGCCCGACCTGGCAAGTATGACTATCCAACTGGGATGCGACCGTATTATAGGCCGGTTCAAATTAGGAAGTTGCCCGTATTTTGTGGCTGGTGCGTTGCGAAGGTAATTATGTAAGATCGGATATGAGCAGCGGTGGTGGGCTGACGGCTGCCAAGTGACCAGACCCACATTCTATTCCACATCTTTTCCCTCTCTAATCATGTTTGCACCCACCATAGCCTCTCTTTTACTCTTTTCCGCTTCTGCAACCGTAAAAGCCTCACCGTGTGTCGCTTTTGATGTCAACTGGAACCTGCTTGCGTTTGGCCTCGACGGCAAAGATTGGTCCGCGGGGACTCAGGATACCTGGTCTGGAAGTGAGGATGGCTATGGGATATACCTGCTCTCTTGTCTGACCCGTTCTCTACAGGTGGACAAGCTACTGACATCACTACTAGTGGCAGACCGTAGGGACACGTGACTCGTACGGGGGCTTTGATTGACGATCCCTCAGGCCTTTTGACGGTACCAACACCACATGTTTCCTTTCCCAGGTACGTGTGTTATGTCGGCTGTCCGTTTTCTCTAGCTGAATGTTCCCTTCAGTACACCAACGCTATCTACGTGCTCAACGGCGCTGCTAAAAACCCGTCCTCGCTCTACATCTACGATGCGACTGCCAAATCATGGTCGACCCAAGCCATGACATTGGGGTCCTTTGATACCACCTCTTTTGACGCCATCTTGGACCACGACACCAACGTGTTTTGTGAGTGTTTCACTCTCCGTTCTGTTTTCTGGGGGACTAAGACGGAGCGGCGTTAGATGCGCTCTCCCACGGAAATTTGTTCTCGCTGAACATGGAGCTACTCAATGCGGCCAACAGCACGCCGGTTGCGTGGGTTAGCGACGAACAGGCTCCCTACCCGTCTAACTACCAGCCCGTGATGGCCCTCGCTCAGAACCACATCCACTTTCTCGACGTCCCTGGCGTGTCTGCAGGCTCTGCAGACATTTTCGTTATTCACTGTGCGTGTTGCACGCACTGTTGTGGGCTTCCGACTTATCTTGGGGGTAATGGTAGACTCGTACTTCCAGCCTCAGTCCCAGGCATATCCTCTTTCCAGTGGTGGTTCGTTTCCTGCTACTTACGGCCGGGCGACGTCCTTCTTCCAGGAAAACGGGGTATGTATTAAATTTTGTCTCTGTACTGCCTCAGCAGAACTTTTTTTAGGTCCAACAAGAGTTTGCTTTCATCCCTTCAGACTCATCCGCAGTCTACGTCGTCAACGTCGAGGTAGAGGTTTCATTGCGTGTCTTGGTGTCTCGTTACTCAACGAGCACCTTTCTTAGACCAACACCACCCAACAGCTTGCCGGCCCGATGATTAAAGACCCCAAGGCGACCTACTTTGCCAGCACCAATTCTCTCATTCAATTATCTGGCAACGGCACCGTCTCTTTCCTTCCATACCAAGAGAATAGCACTTCTACCAACGCGGCAGCCTCCTGGTCGATCGTAGGACCCCTTACTTCTGCGGCGCCTCCGACGTCAACTAGTGCGTCTGCTTCCGGTACTCAGACAGCCTCGGGCAGCAACACGACGGGTGGCTCCAAATCAAGCGGGGCAGTCGTTGCAAGCATGATTCATGTTGGACTCGTGCTTGTTTCCTTACTTGGGACGGTGGTATACCTCACATGAGGATTTGGACCATGATACCGTTTACACACCCATCAGACCGATACGTTGGACATTCGGACTCATTGCTTGATGCACGGATTAATTTTTCTTGTTTCTTGCTCGACGTATGGTAACAAATCTATTTTGTAATTGTGATCGATGGTGGAGCTATCGAACCACTTTTTTTGCGCGAGATGTGATCAAGAGGAAGTCGTTGAATCTGGATGGACGGAATTTTGTGATCTGGAGTTTGTGATCCGATCGGGGTGGAAGCAAATGTTTGTACGGGCTCCCGCTCGCTAACGCTTGTTGATCGTTGTTGACGTTGATCAACGTGTCTGCGACTCGCCACGGTCTCCCTTCGCCTCCAACTCGTCGAACGGGCCAGCCAGGCCGTGTCAGCGAACTTGATTACTACCGATTCGATATTCAGGGCCGGGACTTGCCTTGTCTTTCCAAACGGAATATCTCTCCCGTTTCTACTTCGTCCAATTGCAGGTTTCCCGTTCACCATCGCCCATCATCACTATCCATCCCCATGTCCGTCAAAGAAGCCTCTACGCTCTCTTCTCTCTCTCTTGGGTCAGAAGACTGGGATCGCTCTGAGGACGATATTGACCCCTCACACCCGAGAGTCGACGGTCGCGTCAACGCGACGCCGCGCAACTCAGTTGTGTTTCCCGTCGACGGCATAGAGGACACGCCTGGGCGACATGGTGGTTTACGTGGCGCAGGCAGGCGCAGAGACGAGCGATCATTGAGCGAGCTCATGCGGCTGCATGCGGAAAAAGGGACGGATGTGAATTTCAGCGCGGAGGAGGCATCGAGGGTGGCGGATGTGCTCAAGCAGTGGGTGCGTACTGAGTTAATGTTGTCGTGTCGCTTCCTGTCTCTTAATTTTTTGTCCCCTTAACCCATGGACGGAAGCTGATGCTGATCTTGCGCTGTTGCACAGATAAATTCGGGTATGTCCCCATATGAAAGCGAGGACGACTTTTTCCCGCATGCGCAGGACGACTCGTCCTTAAGGTCGTCGAGGCATTCCTCGAGACTGCCGGTGGAACTCAACGGCCGGCCGCGAGGGCAGAGCGAAAGCGTGACTCTGCGACCGGACTGTGCGAGCGCAAGCTCGTGACGCAATTCCGTTTTCCATCCGCATTGTCTGTTTCTTCGCTCTCTGACATTCACATATGGCGTCGATGTTTCTTTGAGATGCCCCTGACGATCTAGATTCCCCTTTTTACTTTTTTGACGACTGCCTTACGAACTTGTTACGACGCTCACGACTTGGTTTAGCTTATCTTTATTCCTGGGAGCATAGCCGATCCTACTTACGCACTGGAGCAATGCATCTAATGAACTGTGCCGGTTCCGATACAGACGTCACTCCGTTGTCAACTTGTTCAGCTTCTAGCCAATTAGCTAATTACAACATGCCTACCTGCCCCTCGTGGTAGGCTAGCTTGCTTGACAGCTGTCGTTTGCACAAGGCTTGGTATGTTCTCGGATGCCACATTCCTATTCGTCACTCGGAGCTCTACGCTCCGACAGTCATCCCGTCAAGGGGTGGCTCCAAGCAACTTGCCGCCCGTGCATTACGTGCAATGGTGTTAATCATCGTTGACGACGGAGGCGTCTCTGTTGTCTAGCAACCCAACCCCTCACGTTATGAAACCGGCTCATTGCTGCCGTCGTTTGTTTGTTCCCGAAGAAGCATCACGTGGATGGTTCGTATCGCTCTGCATGCGTTGCGCCCTCAGGCACGGACAGCGCAAGGACTGCCCAGCGATCTCCGTTGTGTACAATGATCGTTCTTTTTGCTTGCCCATATCGCTTGGTACCAGCGTCGTTCTTCCAAGATTTGAGACGAGAGGCGCGTCGAGGCCGCGTGCAGGATCACTTCTGGATCACCCAGCTGTGGAGAGTAAAATGACTTGAATTGAATATCGGTGGGCATTGGACGTACACAACGAGTGACGGAAGTAAATGATACTTTAGCAAATGAGCGTCGGGACAGGGGACCTATCAATGTGCACTGCATCCATTCGTAGGGGGGAAAGCACACAACACGCCTGGACGAGAATAGACGTTCCCATGGTGCTCCTATGCATCTGAGCCTTCCCATGCTCATCCACGGACGACACTTTGAAGTGCATTTAAATACAAATATGCAACTACACTACAGCCTCGTGGCTATGCAACTGGCTTGGGAGGGGCGATGGTGTGACTGGATCAACGATTGCCAGATGACGTCTCCAATAGCATCTGGATGACTCTGTATGATCTAGTCGCCCGCGTGCTTTTGATCAGCAGAGGTACGACTCAGATGTGCGGGAGAGGAGAGCGTACCATGTGTCCGGCCCCGGGTACCCTGGTTACGCTCGCAAAGTTTGATATCCCCTGAGAAACCACGTGGAGCGTGTCTTGTCGCCACTCGTCTGGTCTGCGTGCGTGGTGACGGTGACGAAGTTTCTGAGTTTTATGGGCAACTCACATCAAGTCTGCGATTGTACCATGTGTAATGTGTGTAGGTACCTCCTTCAATAGGTGAGGTAATAGTTTGTATGCAACGATGCATGACTTGTAATCCCTGGCATTCGCCTGAAGTCAAGTCAACCACAGAACGAACACGAGACTGCGAACGGTTGGCTACTCACAGTCTCAAATTTCTTTGTGAGTTTGAGCGTAACACCTTTCAGGTCAGGGTATTCTGCAGTAGGTAAGGGTCGGAGACCATGTTCCTGTTGGCCATGCAAGGCCGATTATGAAATCTGAAAATGAGGTATTCGAATAACTTACGACGAATAACTTAAGGATACGATCGTCCCAGATTTTCCACGCTGGCCGGACTTTTAGTTCCTGCAGTGCCTCTTCCGG
Source organism: Tylopilus orsonianus (assembly GCA_038089095.1). Classification (NCBI taxonomy): domain Eukaryota; kingdom Fungi; phylum Basidiomycota; class Agaricomycetes; order Boletales; family Boletaceae; genus Tylopilus; species Tylopilus orsonianus. The sequence goes on along the minus strand of JBBPKE010000535.1, from coordinate 10,690 downwards.
ACTGGACCAGATATCATTTCGCCCTATCCTTTTGATAAGAGAATCAAATATAGGCCGTGATCCTTCTCCCATCAATGATGGCTCGATCAGATGCAAGGACGAAATTTTAAGCAAGGGACAGTACGTTGACGCTAACATCCTTGATCGGCCTGAACGTGAGCCACCAGTAGGATAAGGAGCCAATTTCGTCGCTCACGCTATGACAGCGCCCAAGGAATGACCTATGAGGACCAACGTACGCTGAGAAAAATCAACGTCCACGCCAGTACCTAGTCCAGACAGGAATGCATGGACAGCTCGCGCATGGTTTTCCCATGAGACTAATATTAATGAACCATGGAAGCGAACGGATGAAACGACACATCACAGGACCGTATTCGGATGGGCGACTTACATACGTCGTACGCAGAACCATCGCATAACGAGCCCAGTACATCTTCGTTGATAACCGCAGCGTCTCCGTGGTTCAGCAAGTCGAGCGCCCACATGTCGTGGAACCGGACAGATGGCCCTGTCCTTGTTCGCTGAAGCTCGAAAAGCCGTTGGATTGTCGGTTCCCAGTGCTCCTTATGCGTCCCACTCCCATGAATAAATATGAGCGTGAGGGGGCCTTCCCTAGTCCCGGAGAAAGTAGGGGCATGGTCGTTCGCGCCTGGCCTTTCTTTAATCCAGTATCGTTTTGCGACAACTCGAAATGAGAGACGTGGACGTGGATCAAGCACAAAGCACTCCGAGAGCACGGAGATGGGACAAGTGGTCATGCTGCGGAGGTGTGGAGACGGCGCCTAGCATCGTCTGTGAGTGCTGCTTACATCCACTCCAGCCTGAGTGTCATATACGCGGCACCACTTCTATTCCACCTCGCTGCGGCACCTATTATCAGCTGCAAAGTTGGAGGTACCAGATCCACTGAAGTCGTTCAAGTCTACTAATGCCGATTCCACAGCTCGCCTCATACAACGCTTCCTACTGGACTTCCGTACTTCAGTCGCGGAGCTTCAAATACAACACTATAATCCAGGCTGTCGGCGAAGTCATGCCTCATGAACCACACCTTTTACCTTCGGCAAGATCCCGACCTTGCAAGGACCTAGTCACTCTTGTCTGAGATCTCCACTGAGATAGGTACCTTCAACTTGTGTGTGAGATACAGGCAAAACATTGATATACATAACATGCTCGGGTTCAAGTTGTCGCCCGAAGCATGTAAGACGATGGAGATCGATACAGGGCATGCACTTGCCGTTGCACTCCGGTGATCTCCCGTGGGCACGACTTCGTCTAGGTCTAATGCAGTGTCATACGTCATTAAGGACATTGATACAAGTGCATCAGCTATCAACGAAGCAGCTCCGGAGGAAGACAGCCGACAGAACCGATTGCAGTCATGATGTGAGCACCCCGGGTTAGTACCTCGTGACTAGTACATATACCGTCCGTGGTACTAAATGCTAGCTATTCAGTATTTCTGCCTTTCGCTGTAACAGCTATGCGCAGCACCTCCTTACACACTAACCGCAGCAGCGCCAGCCGACCAGCTTACCTTTAAACTTTAGTACTTCGACGTACTCTTCCTCTTGCCCGTTTCCTTGTTCTGTACACGATCGTCGAATTCAATGGCGTTGTATGATGTGCGAGAGCGAGAGCGGGATTACACGCGCTGAAACCTTTTGTGACACGTCACTGCGATATTGCCCTCCGAGTCGTCGTTCCCCACCAGTCGTTACTGACCGTTGGACGCCCGCTTATGAACTTGGTGTCCCTCCCAATTCGCTTCTTTTCTAGCGTGCCAAATTTGCCGGTCCGCTAACTCGGCGGCGTCCATGACGAGAACAAGAGTAATTATTCGTGCAAAGTAGTCAATTTCGGGTGGAAAGTAGTATGAGGGCATCAACATCGCAATCATGAGTGGCGACCCACGGGAAAGGGAGGAATCTTGTCAAGTGTTTCAACACAGCTTGGGCCAGCGAGGCTCGACCAATTGATGCCGTCAATCGTACTCGTGACGAAACACTTTCCGAGTGGATGATCATGATCACCGAGAGCCCGCTTCGTAACCAGACAGTGCTTCGATGCTCTGTCGGCCACAGGGACATAGCCTTCCGGCGTGATCTCCGACGCAATCAGTGTTCGCACGCAACATGGCGCAAAGAGGATCAAGGATACATGTCTGAACAAAACGGACTTGTAATGTCCATCGTTGCTGTGCATGACGACAGCGAGTGCAGGGAGTAGGGACGAACTTTAAATATGACGCTACCGATCTATGCCCGAGTCCAATCCCTCAGTATCACCCCGACACACACGCTCGTACCAGAAACATCCAACACGATGAACAAGGCAGTGGAACACGACGTGGACAAACCACCGCGTGATCCTGGACGACTTCTTGAGCGGCTGCAAGCCGTCCAACTCCGCCAACGCAGCATCATCCAGCGATTCCAAATGGAAAACGCGAGACTCCTCGACAATCTCGTCGAGGTACGTCAGGAGCGGGATATATTTCAGGCAGAGGCGGCGCGTGTGCGGAGGGAGAATGTGGAGCTCGTTAATAAGCTGAGCGAAGTGTTGACCAACTACCGGGATTTGAGGCGGGAGCGGGCGGGGGTGGCGCGCTTTCTGACGACGTTGCCTCCCCCATGTGGGGAAGAATTGGGTGCCAAGGATGACTTGCGGCTCTTGGATGAGGAGTCATCCGTGAAGCAGACTCTCCGGACCTCGAATACGCACTCCAAACCACTCTCCAATGAAGGACAAACCAGATTATCACCGATAACAGAAATCGAGGCCACCGCTACCAAGGTGCGTATGTACCCTTACCGCGGCTCCCAGGCTGACGAAAGTCAAGGAAAAGGTACCACGTCTAAGAGTGCAACCGTACCTACACAAAATGCTCCCTGATGCTCCCAAGTCGGATGAGCTGCGGTCCGGTCACACCGTTTCCACTCCCGTCACAGCTCGCAGTGATTCAAAAGGGGCTCCAGTGATTCAAGCTAGTTTGCGTAGGGATAGCACTACCAGTGTGCGATTCCGATCGTAGCCTCGGAACGAGGGTGAGTCGGTGACATGAACGAGCGGCAGAGCTCACTGCGTGAGAGCCTGAGTGGACTGGTGTGCTGTGCTGCCACTGCCTTTGGTACACCGCCGCCGAGATCTGACTCAAGACCGAGCCCTAGTGTAGTATCATAGTAGAGACATACTGTGATCGTGATTTCCAGCAACCTGCACTGGATTTGCAGGACATGTGAACATGTTAAGGCAGTGGTCTTGAGTAGTGTTGCCGCGAAGCAAACTGAATCGAAGCGAAGTGGCCTCTCTCTGCCTCGCAAAGCAAGCACTAAGTGCCCGGGAACACGGCCCATGTCTCCAACCAATCAGATATCACTATTCAACTAGGACTAGTCTAGTACTCTTTGTCGTACTCGTTCGCTAGTAACTGCTCTAATTCATCGAATGCTGCTACTGTTGTCAGTTCATCCATTGCTCTTGGAGTAATTGGACCTGAAATAGCATAGTCACTCTCATCTGCAACAAGATTCGAGGTGAAATTGGGCCGATCCTGCTTGAGACTAAACTTGAGAATTTGAAGGGCTTCAAGGAAGATGGAAGAAAGTTTGTTACGTCGTTCAGTACATGTCAGCTTGCTAGATGAAAAAATACGTTCAGATGGGACTGAGGACGCTTGAGCAGAAGCCTTGCAAAGACTCAAATGCGCTATCCGGAGTGAGAATGAGACTGAGAGGGAAAGTGCTCGGTGCTGGGTTCGCTGGCACCAGGCCAATGGATGTCGAGGCTCATCCTAGGCCTGGGCATTGGTGGTGGCGGTCCAAAAGGTAGGGTCGACCCTATAATTCCGCTGGTTCATTGGCCTGCAGAGTATCAGCATCGGACATGAGAATTGAAACGACCGTTCGATGAAGCACAGACTTAAGGTCAGACGATATAATTTTGGCCATGTTAATAATTAACTTCAGTTTAGTGACCGACTTTACCTCTCACTCGGAGCTTTAGCACGAGTCCATGCATTCAAGAGCACAAGTCGGAGGGACAGGGGTCATTAGGTGCTAGTAGATACTTGATACTCTAAAGATAGTCTATACTGGTCCATGATTAAATAATAGTATGAAAATGTTACCTCTGTAATCTGAATCTATTACCCCAGCTCCAGTGTTGATCATCTTCTTGGAAGCTAATCCTGATCAGGGTGCAATTCTTCCATAGAAGCTGAAGGGGATGGCTATTTGAATTTTCATATCCACAAGTGCCTTTCCCCCTGTGGGTACGACTGCTTCTTCTGCAGTGTACAGATCGTGTCCTGCAGCTCCTTTAGAGCCTTTAGCTTGAAGCCGACACCCATTGCTATACAGCTTAGGCTTAGGCTCACACTAGTCTGACTTAAGAGCTCAGAATGGGGTGGAATGCAACAAGACTGAACTGAGTCTTGCGCCATGGATTGCATGGGTTTATATACATCTATCTACAGTGCATGGACCACCTTAGGGCTGGCACTATGTTTATATAAAGAATACAAGGAACTACATATAAAGGCATATTGCATATGTCATAGAATGTTCTAGAAAGAATGATGTCATAGGTCTAGGCATTGCACAGCAATGCTTATCTAAAAGGTCTAGATGCTTATGTAAGGAATGTTATGTAAAACAAGCCAGTATCCATGTCATGTGACCATGAGGTCAACCCTAACCATTTGTTGGCTAAGTCAAAGTTAT
>JBBPKE010000532.1:0-17228 GCA_038089095.1 Tylopilus orsonianus | reverse complement strand
ACATAATAGATTACTGTTCCTGATGTGACAGGTGTACTCAGATGAAGCCATTGAATAAACCCCCTGGTGGTTTAATTTACCCCCTTGATGCCTCTAATGTACCCTGGGAAGAGATCAGTGCAGATTTTATCACTGATCTGCCACTTAGCAATGGCTTTGATAGCATTCTCATAATTGTTGATTGATTCTTGAAAGAAGTTTTCTTTGTTCCCATGAACAAGACAGTTACTGCCCTCAGAACAGCCAAGCTTTACTGAGATAATGTATGGAAGCATTATGGTCTTTCATAATCCATTGTATCAGATTGAGGACCCCAGTTCACTTCACAGGTAATGCAAGATCTATGCAAAATGCTACAAATCATGCTAAAGCTAAGTATGGCATATCACCTGCAAATGGACAGGCAGACAGAAAGAGTCAACTGAGATCTCCAGCAGTATCTCTGGTTGTTTATGGCAGAGAAACAGAAGGATTGGAGTGAATGGCTAAGCCTTGCCCAATTCAACTATAACTCAAGGATTCATTTGGCCACAAGGCATGCACCATTTGATGTCACACATTCATATTACCCCTGGATAGGGATAGAACCAGGAATGGCAAAGGCACCAGCAGCTAAAGAATTTGCCAAGAACTTTTCTGGTATCTTTGCTAGTATTCAGGACCACCTGACAAAGGCACATGATTGCATGGTCACATGGGGTCATAGCTGAAGATTGCCAACAGAGTTTGCAATTGGAGACAAAGTTTGGCTCTCCACAGCCCATCTAGACCTTAGGTGCTTGGAGTACTTATCTAGTAAATTAACAGAATGGTTCATTGGTCCTTATAAGATCATTGAGCTCATTGGAGATAATGCAGTGTGACTCTGACTACCAGCAAGCATGTGCATTCACCCAGTTGTGAATATAAGTCACATTAAGCCTTACAAGGAATGCCTAGAAGGACAACCAGTGTAGGTACCCAATCCAGTTGAAGTGGATGATAAAGGTCAGGAAGAATGGAAAGTTGATTACATAGTCAATTCCTATCTCAGAGGAAGAGGTCTCTAGTATTTGGTCCATTGGAAAGGGTATACAGAGGAAGATTGCACTTGAGAGCCAGTGGTGAATCTAGAGAATGCACAGATTGCAATAACCGAGTTTTACCAGAAGAACTCCAATACCCCTAGAAAGATAAGAATGGTATTGGAAGATTTCCATAGTCAATTGGGGTTTTGGCCTCTAAAACTTTTCATGGAACAGGAGCCCATGATTGGTTGCCTGGAATTCAACCCCTAGATGGGGAATAGTGAAGTAATTTCAGTGCTTAGTCAGCTTTTGCATTATGTGACCATATCACTTTCTTGTCTAAGCTCTGTATAGTTTCGGACTTTAAACGACTTAGTTCCTCATGAGAGTACTGGATCTACCAGTGTGAGCTAAGACATATTATGTTATTCCTTTGTAACTTGAGTCATCACTCAGGAATACCACCATATATTTAATTAGACCTAATGGGGATAGAAGCCTCATTTAATTACCATCAGTGCAGCTTCACTTTCATTTGATGGTAGCTAGTGCCTCATGGCAAACCTAGATAGCAAGTATTAAACCTTGTTACCTAGCAGATTATTGATGCTATGCATCAACTTAGTAAGTAGATATGATACAAGCATATCTTTAGTCATAGTAGTATAGTCAGCAGCTAGTCTGTTCATATATATAGTGTAATGTAACAAGTCCAAGAACTCCAGACTAGTTCTTGTGGCATTCAGCCTCACATCTAATCTTCTAAGCTAGTATCAGTGGGCTTGAAGCTAGACACTGTACAGTGAAGGCTAAGAGCTTCAATATAAAAATGCTATTTTATTTATTTATTTTAAAAGTAAATTTACTTGCTTTTACAGTGACTTTAAAAATCCTTTTTATGCTAATTTTAATGGTAATGTGCAAAGCATATTATTAAACAGCATAAGAATTATATTTATAGTAGTTTCAAAAACTGGCTTAATGTTTGATTCTAAGAAGAGTAAAGTGTATATTTTATGATTAATCCATTGTTAACCCTAGGTTAGGGGTATCAAATAGGGATTAGCTAAGTGGTTATGGCTTATGTCAATGCTAAGGAATCTTAGCCTGCTTACAACATAGCTAAAGGAATTAGTGCTTATATGATAGCCAATCTACACCAGTATTAAGAATAGCCAGTTCCTAAAAAAATACCCATAGGCTCTTATATAATGGACTAATGAGGCTGATGCCATTGGTATACACTGAGCAACAAAACTATTCCAATATTTGGAATATTTTGATTGTTAAGTCAATAACTCAAGAATTATGAATCCTAGCCCTTCATACATAAAAAGTGTTAGAAAGCCCTAATGAAGGGCTTTCCAAAGATATATATATTTATTATGTAATTCTCAATATATCAGGAGATATGTACAAACTAATTACAGATACTCATTGAAACAGTTGTATTGCCAATCTTTGAAAGTATGAAAACTGAATATTGCAGTGGTTTATTACATAAGAATTGTATCATGTGATCTATAATAAGTCTAATATGACTCAAACAAACACAAATACCACTACTTTCTTTATATCTACATTAGCAGATCACCAAAAATCTTCTAGTATATGTAGTGAACACTATATAAACCTAGCATCCCAATATGGGCATAGCTAACCCCATGTGGACTTAGCTGTGGGAAGGATAAGTGGTTAGCTAAGGGTTATCGCTGACTAAGCAATATGTCTGGAATAGGAAGGGCCTGGAGTGGCCTAAGCTCATAGCCACAATGGACTATTGAATACATAAAGCTGATGCCATCATATGGTATTGTAATAGGGTATGACTTACCATCTGCTGCCCTCACATTGTAGCAGACAAGCCGCAAGGCTGACTACAATCAGCCTTCCCAGTGCCTTAGCTACCACTAAGGACTTATCCCAGGACCACCAGAGCCTCACTAGGAGGTATTGAGCTGTAAGACCCAATAGACTAGAACTGAGGAATTCTAGCTGGGCAATTGGCAGACTATATGAAGCAAATGGCTTAAGTAATCACTTCACATGTCGCGTTGCACGTGTTAAAGATAAAAGACAAAATGATAAACAAAGGGCGGACTTAGTGTGCTGATAAAGAAGCCAAAAGGGTATATGCAGCCATGAGGCCTTATCTTTAATTTCTGTGCTGTGCACTTTTAAAGCTGATAGAGCGGCTCTTCTTTTAATTACTGCTTCTTCCATCAGAACTTTCTGATGAGCGTTGCCAGCAATGCTTTGATATATTAAACTTTATTACAAAGGACTTACAAAGATAGCTTACATAAAAGACTGCTAGGGTACTCACCTGTAGTAGTATATAATGATTGTCAATCGACGCCCAAAGACTTTAGTTTAGTCTTTGTGGCATTCCAGCCCAAATCCTCTATTCTCTAAAGTTAGATCTTGTGTGAGCTTGGGAACTCCAGTGTAAACTGGGTTGTCAGCTTCATAAGACTAAACTTATTCTCCCACCCTCACACTACTCTTCGCTTGACCCAGCATTAAAGGTCAGCTACAGCCAGACCCCAGGCTTAAGGGGACTTTCATCGTTACCTTTCAACAGGCACTTGCTCACTTTTCTTGTATTGTAAAGTGGCCCTGATAAGGGCAAAAGAGACAAGGGTACATTAGGGCCCTTGTTTGCAGGTCTCCTCGCGTGGAGCTAAGGGACTGATTATCCCCCTGTACCTACCTACCTTTCATTATTCGAAGGACCTTAGGGTCAGGAGCTCGTGTCTCCACTTAAAGACGGTTTATCACCTATGCTACATAAAGGGGGCTAGGAAAGGCTATTGGCCTAGACCCACCAGGAGGGAACGCAGATCTCCTGGTTTAGAATATGAATTTGATTTTACTATAAAGGATGTTACAGTGGTTAGAAAACCTCGAACGTCATTACCGCCAAGAGTTTGGCGATCACCAAGTTTGGCCTGAGTACCTCACATACCTTAGGTACAAAAATTTCACTGTGATAGGAGCATACCCACAAGACTTGGTTCTCACTTTCCCCAAGTACCTTAAAGCAAAAGAAGAGACTCCCGAAAGGGAAATTAAGAAAGAAGAGTTCTCTCCCGAGCGCTCACTAGAGTTCGAGGATCTAATCCCTGAACAATTACCATACAAAGAATTTTTACCAGACTCTGAGGAAGGAGGCTCAGGGTGGTCTGATCCACTGTTACCGCCTCCGGAACAAGAACTGGAATTACCACTGGTAGAAAGAATCCGATTAAGGATGCCAGACGACCATCTACTAGTCTGGTTACACTCAAGAGGACTTTACCAAAACGTCCTGCTCAAGCACCCTGCTAAGCAGATTCGAGAGGCCTCCCCCATCTCCCACTCCCTCAGACCTCTCAAAAGAGTCAACTATGGACCTGGAGCCCACCGCACCAGGTCAAAATCAAGAAATGGAAGAGCTGCGAAGACAACTTGCAGATCTTCACAGGGATCTGGCAGTGCTTCGAGCACAGCAAAACAGGGTTGTACCCGCAGTGGTACGAGTTACCAAAAGAGTGGACCCTATACCAGATCCTGGGTTCTTTGATGGAACATTGGCCAAGTTTGAGAACTGGTGGTCGAAAATGAAATTATTTTTAGAAATGAACAGAGATGTCTACCTAGACGACAAAGAAAGGGTTCTTGCAATTCTCACAAGAGTAGGGGATCCTGACAAACAAGATAGTGGGGCTTCTACCTGGTCCCAAATACAAATTGAAAGATATAAAGCGATCCCCGACATGGAAAATTGGCCAGATATAGCCAGAATGGACAAAGAACTCAAAGAAAGGTTCTTGGCCAGGAATAGAAAAGATATTGCCTTAAAGAGACTAGAAGGCTGTATACAACGAAAGGGTGAATTTATTCACCAATATATTACAAGATTTGAGGGACTCTACGATCACTCCCTCATACCAATGAGCTACGCCATCCAATGCCTTGAAAGAGGAATTTCCAAAGACATCCAAATGCAGCTGTTCCTGATGGATCAGCGATCAGAAGACTTCCTAATGCTAAGGGAGAATGTCTTGGGAATAGGAGCGGCCTTTGACTCATTGGCAATGGCAAGAAAGGGAAGAGAGGGGGGCATATTCTCCAATAACGCCCACAAAGGAAAGGCCAGGGACCCATACGCAATGGACGTCGACACCCTGGAAATTGACGCAGCAAGGTTAGCAAAGCCTACAGGCTGCTTCAACTGTGGAGGAAAGGGACATAGAATTAAAGATTGCAAAAAGCCATCTTCACAGTGTCAAGAGTGTCAATTCTGAATGGGAGGACATCGGTTCTCCTGTTCCAAATATAAAGGACCTGGCCCGAAGAAGGCTGTACGAGGACTGGCTTCCAATAATGGCGAGGGACCTTCTATATCGAATGGCTCTTATGCAAGAGCGGTTACTGGTCAAAGAGAAGAAAAGATGCCGGACAGAGTGGCTGTACAATGGAATGATGGCGATGAATTTGACCCAGCCACAATTGTCCGAGGCCTTGGACCAGTGGCTGCTCTCCAGGCTCTCTACAATGCCATTAACCTCCAAATGCACCCGAAGGAAGCTAATGGAAAGGGAAAAGGCAAAGCCGCTTGAAGAATCTGGAACTTCAAGTGGCTATACTGTGTTTATTGAACAGGCATCCGATTGCCATAAAAAGAAAAGAAGGGGGTCCTTCTAAGGACAAAAAGATATTTAATTTTTCAGATACAATATGTGCCAACTACTTTAGTAGATTGGCTGACGAGGACTATAGCGATGCCTATAGTGAGCTAGATTGTAATACCATAGATATGGACAGCGAGAGTTTTTATTCATGCGAAAGTAAAATAGAAAATGTAAAAAAATTAGGTACTTCTTCAATACCTTGTAAAGTAGGACAATACGGACAACTTCCCACTAGGGGAAGCAAAGGGGCTGCAGGGTTTGACCTATATGCAGCCGAAGAAAAGCTTATCCCAGCAGGAGGAAGCGCAACTGTGGACACTGCAATCCAAATTGCAATTCTGCAAGGCTATTATGGAAGAATAGCACCAAGATCGGGATTAGCTGTAAAGAATGCCCTCAATATCGGAGCAGGAGTAATAGACTCCGATTACCGAGGAAACATAAAGATTTTACTCTTTAACCATGGAAAAGAAGACTTTAAACTAGAAAGGGGCCTTCGAGCTGCCCAATTGATCATCAAAAAGATCTGTACGGAACCCTTGGAAGAAGTAGAAGAGTTAGAAGTTACTAGCAGGGGTGAGAAAGGGTTTGGCAGTACAGGTTGGAGCACGATGAAAAGCCATAGTCCAATTTCTGTAAAGAGTAGAAAAACCGAGACCGGGACCCAATCAGGGCTCGCTGCACAGGAATGCAGGCTTAATTCGGTCAAAAAGAAAAGGGAATCCAAACTTGAAGTTCCAGATCAAGTTTTGGTTCAAAACGTCTCTTCGCAAAAAGAACTGCTACTGGAAATAGAAGTAGCACCACTAACACAAAAGCTTCAAATGAGAAAAGTAAACACACTCCTAGATAGTGGAGCAAACGGACTCTTTATTGACCAAACATGGGCAAGAAACAACAGAATACCAGTAACGGAATTAAAGAAGCCCATAACAGTCTACAATGTCGATGGAACAAAGAATTCTGCAGGAGAAATCACTCATAAAGCAGAATTAATTTTAGACTACCAAGGACATAGAGAGAAGGTAACAGCCGAGGTAACTAACCTAGGAAAAAATCAGTTTATTATAGGTTACACCTGGTTACAAAAGCATAATCCAAAGATAAATTGGGAAACTGGAGAAGTTAAAATGCACAGGTGTCCACGAACTTGTTATCTATTAAGAGATCGAACAGTGTTTATGAGAACACTCCTTCAAAAGGAAATTGAAAACCTTAACATCATGATACCCAAGATAAAAGCATTAGAAAAGACTGAAACAAAGAAGGAAAAGACAGTGGAGGAGCTGGTTCCTAAGCAATATCTTCACAAGTTTTATAATGTCTTTTCAAAGAATTCATCAGAACAAATGCCGAAAGAAAAACCTTGGGATCATTGTATCGATCTAAAAGAAGGATTCATACCAAGAAAGGCAAAGATCTACCCTATGTCAGTTGAAGAAAGAGCGGAAGTAGATTCTTTTATAGATGAACAATTAAGGAAAGGGTATATTTGACCATCGAAGTTACCACAAACGTCACCAGTCTTCTTTGTACCAAAGAAGGATGGCAAGAAGAGAATGGTCCAAGACTACAGATACCTCAACATGTGGACCAAAAAGAACAGCTACCCACTGCTGCTGATCTCAGATCTGATTGATCGCCTAAAGGGAGCAAAGCTGTTTATCAAAATGGACTTACAATGGGGATACAACAATATCCGAATAAAAAAAGGAGATGAATGGAAAGCAGCGTTCACAACTCATAGAGGGAGCTTTGAACCATTAGTAATGTTTTTCAGACAATCGAACTCTCCAGCAACATTTCAAACAATAATGAACGACATCTTTTACGACATGAACAAATGTGTCATCGTATACATGAATGACCTCTTAATTTTCACGTTTACGGATGACCAAAAAGAACACGATAAAGTCGTGAAAGAAGTCTTAAAAAGATTGAAAGAAAATGACCTTTTTGTAAAACCAGAGAAATGTGTATTCTCTACCAAAAGGGTTGAAATGTTGGGAATGATTGTAACTCCCGAAGGAGTAGAGATGTCAGAAGATAAAGTTGAAGGAATCCTAGACTGGCCAATGCCGACGAACTTAAAGCAAGTAAGGGGTTTCCTAGGGTTAGCAAACTTCTACCGAAGATTCGGAAAGGATTTTGCAATAAAAGCAAGACCCCTAAATGACTTAACAAAAAAGGATGTCCCATTTAACATGGGACCAGCTCAAATAAAAGTGTTTAACGACCTAAAAGAAATGTTCACAAAGGCCCCAATTATGAGCTATCCAGATGAAGAAAAGCCATTTAGGTTGGAATGTGACGCCTCAGATTTCGCTACAGGGGCAGTATTATCACAAGAAAAAGAAGGGAAATGGCACCCAGTGGCATTTTCGTCACACTCAATGACAGTGGAACAAAAAAACTACCCAATTGCGGATAAAGAAATGCTTGCCATAATAAACGCACTAGATCAGTGGCGACATCACCTAGAAGGAGCAAAATATAAGTTTGAAATCTGGACAGATCATCACAATCTCCAGTATTTCATGAAAAGCCAAGATCTGAATCGAAGACAGGCCTGATGGGCACAATTCCTGTCAAGGTTCAATTTTGAACTAGTAAAAAAGGCAGGCTCCTCCATGGGAAAAGCAGATGCCTTATCAAGAAGGCCAGATCATGCAAAAGGGGTAGAAGAAGATAATAAAGGGGTAATAATGATTCCGGAATCAAAAATCCAGATAACATTAACAAATGTGGGAATGGCCAAAGAAGAAATCTTCAAAGAAGTACAGGAAGCACAAGAAGAACAACAGATGTTCGAAGGAAAGATGTTTGTTCCAAACAAAGGGAAACTACGACAACGAATCATTGAATTATATCATGATTTCACGTTAGCAGGACATTGCGGAGCTGATAAAATGCATGAACTAGCTTCGCGATACTATAAATGGGAAGGACAGAGAATGGCTATTAAAGATTATTGTAGCTAATGTGACAGATGTGCACGAATGAAGCCATCCAACCAGGCACCAATAGGAACGTTAAAACCATTGGAAATCCCAAAAGGACCCTGGGAAGATATAAGCGCAGATTTTGTCACAGACCTGCCAAAGTCAAATGGATACGACACTATCTTAGTAGTAGTCGATTGACTCTCTAAAGAGATAGAACTGATCCCAACCAATAAAACGATAACAGCTCTGGGAACAGCAAAACTCTATAGAGATAACATATGGAAGCACCACGGACTTCCAAAAACAATTGTTAGTGATCGAGGTCCACAATTTGCCTCTCACTTTATGAAAGATCTGTGCAAAATGCTAAAAATAACACCAAAGCTTTCAACGGCGTTCCATCTACAAACGGATGGTCAAACAGAGAGGATAAATAGAGATGTACAGCAATATCTTCAACTGTACACCGCTGAAAGACAACATGAATGGTCGGAGTGGCTAGCCTTAGCTCAATTCAATTATAACAACCGACAACATTCATCCACAAAAAAGTCCCCATTCGAAATAACGAAAACATATACCTCTTGAATGGGAATTGAACCCTTGAAAGCCAAAGTGCTGGAAGTGGAGAACTTCTCTCTTAAAATGAAAGAAGTCTTCGAATATTTAGCAAAAGCACAGGAAAAAATGACTAAATGGGGATCTTCCCAAAGGAGAAATCAAGAGTTTAACGTTAAAGATAAAGTTTGGCTTTCTACGTCAAACTTAAACTTACGTAAATCGGGAAGAATCTCATCCAAGTTAATGGAACAATATATCGGACCTTATGAAATCGAAGAGGTCATTGGAGAAAATGCAGTCCGTCTAAGACTACCAAAAACAATGAACATTCACCCAGTTGTGAATGTCAGTCATGTAAAGCCCTATAAAGAAAGATTAGACGAACAACCAGCCACATCACCAAACCCGGTGCTGATCAATGATGAAGGAGATGAAGAATGGGAAGTGGACTATATTGTACAAGCACACCTAAAAGGAAAAGGCCTATAATTCTTGGTTCACTGGAAAGGTTATAATGAAGAAGAAAGGACATGGGAACCACAAAGCAACCTAACCCATGCACAAGAGGCTATTGATGCCTTTTACAAAAAGCACCCAGGAGCGCCTCGACGGCTCCGAATGATTAATGCCTTGTTCGAACAGTTGGGATTCTGACCGTATGAAAACTTCATGGAATGTGACCCAATCATTGGTCATCTGGAATCTGACCCTTAGAAGGGGGTAATGAAGCGAATGGCTTAAGTAATCGCTTCACACGTCGCGTTGCACATGTTAAAGATAAAAGACAAAACGATAAACAAAGGGCGGACTTAGTGTGCTGATAAAGAAGCCAAAAGGGGATATGCAGCCACGAGGCCTTATCTTTAATTTCCGTGCTGTGCACTTCTAAAGCCGATAGAGTGGCTTTTCTTTTAATTACTGCTTCTTCCATCAGAACTTTCTGATGAGCATTGCCAGCAATGCTTTGATATATTAAACTTTATTACAAAGGACTTACAAAGATAGCTTACATAAAAGACTGCTAGGGTACTCACCTGTAGTAGTATATAATGATTGTCAATCGACGCCCAAAGACTTCAGTTTAGTCTTTGTGACATTCCAGCCCAAATCCTCTATTCTCTAAAGTTAGATCTTGTGTGAGCTTGGGAACTCTGGTGTAAACTGGGTTGTCAGCTTCACTATATACCAACAGCCTTCCCACATGGACCATGCAATGCCCATGGCTGTACTACCATATCTGGTAACTAGGTAGACAGACATATCAGGTACTATACTATATAAGGGAGGTCCGATGCGATGGGATCGTATCTTTATGAGAGCCCGCTGACTACAGGTGTGAGGGCATCGGCCTCATGAAGTCCGCATGTACATGTCTAGAGTGGTGACGTACTAGTCTAGACCATCTAGGTCTCAGAGTTTGGTAACCCATACCAGGGCATAGCACTGACTAAATGCTAACCCTTAGCTAAGTCTCTTGAGGGTTGCTAACCACTTAGCTATCTCCTATTCCATACCCATAACCTAGGGTTACTGCTAGGTTAGCCATGTAGCATTTGCTATATTACACCCTTCCTACGATCGAAGTCCCTGCGATCGAAAGGTGTAAGCTCGTCTGAGATCTGAGCTGACCATCTTGTGATATTTCTCGTATGCAATAAGGCTACTGCGAAGCTGTCTGAAGCTGATCTTGACGCTTTGGCCGAACTTCTTATTCGTTATAATTTCTTTTTGGTGCAAATGTTGACTACTCTCTGTCTTCATCAACGGCTCTGGCTGCGCTTTGTGTTTTCTACTGTCTTCTCAGAAAGCTTGAAAGATCTATGGCCATTAGGCTAAATGCTTGCTACTAAAAAGTGAATTTCTTGCAAATAGAGATCTCGATCCATTTACAAGTATCTCGATCTCTTGACAAACATCTGTTTGTAAGGTCGTTCGTCTTCATCATATATCTTCCATGACATTTGCTTCACTATCATTTGCTCATCATTCATATTCCTTCCTCACTACTCCCCCAAGAATCGACCTTCATACTAGAGTGTGAAGGGTGATGTCTCGACACGAATCGATTCTTCCTTGCTAGGTAAGGAGGTGTCTAAAAAGAGGAAAATTTTTTTTCTGTTTCTCCTGGTGCAGGAGATGTCTCATCCCCATTTTATGTGTGTGATCTTGTCTTTATCGCGAATCGTTGTCGCCTAATCAGGGCATCTCTGCAGATAACCATCTTGGTCATTGATAGTACTGGCATTCTTGGTACTTTTTCAACCTCAGCTTGGGTTTCTCACTGATGGTTCAGCTATCTGAAGCTCTTGGGTTAAGAGCATTGCACTAAAAATGTATACAGGAACTAGAGGAGTTGTCCCCATTTTCTTGAACTGATCTTGTGGCTCTTTTCTACTGTTTTTCTTGTACTCCCCCATAGACGGCGTCTGGCTGGTTAGGCCTCGACCTAGGGTTGTGAAGCTCTTAGCCTTCACCATACGGTGTCTAGCTTCAAGCCCACTGATACTAGCTTTAAGAATAGAGATGTAGGCTGAATGCCACAAGAACTAGTCTGGAGTTCTTGGGCTCATCACATTGCACTATATATACAACAGAACTAGCTGCTGACTATTCTACTATGACTAAAGGTACGATCTGAGCGTATCTACTGACTAAGTCGATGCACAGCATCAATAATCTGCTAGGTAACAAGGTTTAATACTTGCTATCTAGATTTGCCATGAGGCACTGGCTTCTATCTAATGGAAGCGAAGTCGCTGTTAAGCGGTAATTATCTGTCATTGTGCACCGCACGGAAATGAACTACATAAGGCATATCCCCATTAGTATTAAATAAAATGGTGGAATTCCTGAGTGATGACTCGAGCTACAAAGGAATTACATAATATGTCTTAGCTCACGCTGGTAGATCCAGTACTCTCATGAGGAACTAAGTCGTTTAAAGTCCGATACTATACAGAGCTTAGGCAAGAAAGTGACATGGTCATGTGATGCGAAAGCTGACTAAGCCATGAAATTACTATACTATCCCCCATCTAGGGGTCGAATTCCAGGTGACCAACAACTGAATCCTGTTTAGTGAAGTTTTCTAGAGGCCAAAACCTCAGCTGACTGTGAAAGTCTTCCAACAACATCCTTATCTTCCTAGGGGCGTTGGGGTTCTTTTGGTAAAACTCAGAAATCGCATCCCACGTGTGCTCTAGGTTCGCCGCTGGCTCCCAAGTGCGTTCTTCCTCTGTATACCCTTTCCAATGGACCAGGTACTGGAGACCTCTTCCTCTGAGGCGAGAATTGACTATGTAATCAACTTCCCATTCTTCCTGACCTTTGTCATCCACGTTAACTGGATTGGGTACCTGCACTGGTTGCCCTTCGAGGCATTCCTTATAAGGCTTGATGTGACTGACATTCACAACCAGGTGAATGCGCATGCTTGCTGGTAAATGGAGTCGCACTGCATTATCTCCGATAAGCTCAATGATCTTGTAAGGACCAATGAACCATTCTGTTAATTTACTTGATAAGCATTCTGAGCGCCTAAGGTCTAGATGGGCCATGGAGAGCCAAACTTTGTCTCCAATTGCAAACTCTGTTGGCGATCTTCGGCTACGACCCCACGTGACCATTCGATCACATGCCTTCGTCAGGTGGTTCTGAACACTAGCGAAGGTACCAGAAAAGTCTTTGGCAAATTCTTCGGCTGCTGGCGCCTTTGCCATTCCTGGTTCTATCCCCATCCAGGGGTGATATGAATGTGTGACATCAAACGGCGCATGTCCTGTGGCCGAATGAATCCTTGAGTTGTAGTTGAATTGAGCGAGGCTCAGCCATTCGCTCCAATCCTTCTGCTTCTCTGCTGTAAACAACCGAAGATACTGCTGGAGATCTTGGTTGACTCTTTCTGTCTGCCTGTCCATTTGCGGATGGTAGGCTGTACTAAGCTTCGGTGTTATCTGTAGTATTTTGCACAGATCTCGCATAACCTGCAAAGCAAACTGTGGTCCTCAATCTGATACAATTGACCGTGGAAGACCATAATGCTTCCATACGTTATCTCGGTAAAGCTTTGCTATTCCGAGAGCTGTAATTGTCTTGTTTGTGGGAACAAAGACGACTTCCTTCGAGAATCAGTCTACGATTACGAGAATGCTATCAAAGCTGTTGCTAAGTGGCAGATCGGTTATGAAATCTGCGCTGATCTCTTCCCAAGGTGCGTTTGGGGCATCAAGGGGGTGAATTAAGCCACCAGAGGGCTTATTCGAAGGCTTCATCTGAGTGCACCTGTTACATTGGGAACAATAATCTATTATGTGACCTTTCATTCCCAGCCACCTGTAATATCTTGAGGCTAGCTCATAGGTCTTATCTACACCTCCATGCCCTGCAAGGGTAGAGTCGTGATATAAGCTTATTACATGTTGGCATAATGGTCCCTCTGGGACGAGGATCTTCCCATCCATTAACTGGATCTTGGTGGGCGAGCCTTGTGCTTCTTTAATCTTAGAAAGAAGGTCTTCTTCTTCCATTCGAACCCAAACTGGAACCATTCTACGGATCTTAGATTCTGGAATCATTATGACTCCCTTGTTGTCTTCTTCTATCCTGATGGCGTGATCTTCTCTTCTAGAGAGTGCATCCGCCTTTCCCATAGAAACTCCTGGTTTCTTGACTAGAAGGAAATCAAATCGGGAGAGGTATTGCGCCCAGCGTGCTTGTCTTCTATTAAGGTTCTGGCCCTTCATGAAGTATTGGAGATTTGCGTGATCTGACCAGATCTCGAACTGGTGTTTTGCACCTTCTAAGTGGTGACGCCATTGTTCTAAGCTATTTATAATGGCCAGCATTTCTTTGTCCACAACTGGGTAGTTACATTGTTCTGGCATCATTGAGCTTGACGCGAAAGCTACTGGGTGCCATTTGTCGTCTACTTCCTGACTAAGGACCACTCCTGTGGCAAAATCAGAAGCGTCACATTCCACTCAGTAAGGGGTTTCCTCATCCGGATACGTAAGTATCAGTGCCGTGGTAAATGACTTCTTCAACGTATCAAATGCTTCTTGCTCTTTTTCGGTCCAGACAAACAGTTTGTCCTTCTTGGTGAGGTCATTCAATGGCCTTGCTATAATGGCAAAGTTCTGTATGAATCGACAATAGAAGTTGGCCAGACCAAGGAAGCCTCTTACTCCCTTGACTGTGGTAGGAACTGGCCAATCAAGCACTGCTTTCATCTTATCTTCTGCCATATATATCCCTTCTGGAGTTATGATCATTCCCAGCATTTCGACTTTTTTCACAGAGAAGAAGCACTTTTCGGGTTTTACAAATAGATCATTATCTTTTAATCTCCGTAGGACTTCCTTGACGACCCTGTCGTGTTCCTCTTGATTATCTGAAAATGTAAAGATTAGGAGATCGTCCATATAGACAATGCAGACCTGATGCATGTCGTAAAAGATGTCATTCATCATATTTTGAAATGTGGCTGGGCTGTTACTTTGCCCAAAGAACATGACCAATGGTTCAAAACTGCCATGATGTGTGGTAAACACTGCTTTCCATTTGTCTCCCTTCTTCATTCGGATATTGTTATAACCCCATCTCAGATCCATCTTGGTAAACATCTTTGCTCCTTTGAGTTTGTCGATGAGATCTGATATTAGCGGAAGGGGATAACTATTCTTGACTGTCCAGTCATTTAGATACTGGTAGTCCTGGACCATTCATTTCTTGCCGTCTTTCTTTGGAACAAAGAAGACCGGTGAGGTCATTGGCAATTTGGATGGGCGGATATACCCTTTCCTCAATTGTTCATCGATAAAATTGTCAACTTCTTTCCTTTCTTCGGGTGACATAGAATATAGTTTGACCTTTCTTGGTACAAACCCTGGTTTGAGATCAATCCCGTGATCCCAGGGTTTATGCACCGGCATCCTTTCCGAAGATTTCTTTGAAAAGACGTCATAAAACTCGTGCAGATATTGCTTTGGGACGAGTTCTTCAACTGTTGCTTCTCTTTTCTCAGGGGGCCTATCTAAGGCTTTTATCTTTGGATATATGTGGGATGCATTTTCTATTTCTTGATTGATCAACGATCTCATGAACACGGTTCTATCTTTGAGAAGATAGCAGCTTCTCAGGCATCTCCGGAGTTTTACTTCTCCAGTTATCCAGTTAACCTCAGGATTATGCTTTTCTAGCCATGTGAACCCTAAGATGAACTGATTCTTTCCCAAGTCAGTTACTTCTGCCATAATCTTTTCTCGATGTCCTTGGTAGTCCATGATTAATTCAGCAGAGTGTGTGATATCTCCTGCTGAATTCTTGGTGCCGTCAACGTTAAAGACCGGTATTGCCTTTTCTAAAGGTTCCATCTTGATTCCGTTTTCTTTAGCCCACTTCCGATCTAGGAAGCTTCCGTTAGCTCCGCTGTCCAGGAGCACTTGAATTTTCTTCATATCTCCCTTTTTGGTCAGATTAGAGATCTGTACCTCCAGGTTTATCTCCTTTTTATGGTTTACACTGTGTACTAGGATTCATTCTGGAAAATCCGAATCCGTTCCATACTTTTTTTGTATTTTTGTTATGATCAAATTAAGCCTGGATTCCCGTCCAGCATGCTCGTTTTGAGACGTGGTCTCAGTTATGGAATTTAGTCCTGTACTACCAAAAGCTCCTTCACCTCACTTAGTTTCTTCTAGCAAAGCCACTTCTGATAGTGGTGCAGTGTTGATCTGCTCTATGATTAATTGAGCGATCCTGTCTCCTACTGCGACCGAGAACTCTTCTTTTCCATGGTTAAATATACAGATGAATATTTCTCCTCGATAGTCTGAATCGATTACTCCTGCCCCTATTCCTATCATCTTTTTCGAGGCTAGACTGCTTCTTGGTGCAATCCTTCCATAAAACCCTTCTGGAATCTGGACTTGGATATGGGTGTTTATAAGTCCTTGTTGTCCCACGGGGATCTTGGCTTCTTCTGCTGCATACAGGTCATGACCTGCTGTGGTTTCCGATCCTCGGGTCAGAATTCTAGCTTTCTCCAAGGTTTTCCGTATTTTTATTGGTTTTAGAGTTTTTGTAAGGGAATAAATGTCCGATACTAAGTCAGTACTACATTCTAGCTCACAGTGGTCACTGCCATTGTCCTTATCAAGCGCTTTTAGCACTTCAAAACTATTTCTGAAATTAAATATCGTCTCCTGTCCGTGAGCCTTCTGAGGTTCCAGATTCCTCAGTTGGCACGTCCTTTTCCCTTCCAATCTAATGCCATCACATCTCTTATTGCAGCAATGGCCGCTTTTGGGTCGAGGTCCTTAATGAGTTTGGCAATGTCTAATCTTTGCTGGTCATCCCAGCTGACAGCCGCTCGATCCGGTGTTGGAGTCTCCTTGCTAACACCAGTATCCATTGCTTGTACCCTCTTCCCTCCGGCTCTTCCATTGGAGCACTTGGAACACTCCCGCCTATGTCTGCCATTGAAGAAATGGCATTCCGCGCATTCCTTATTCTTTGGCTTTTTGCAATCATGGGCAAAGTGATTTCCTCTGCAATTGTAGCACCCTTTCTTGGTGGCGTCGACATCCATGACATTGGGATCCCTTTGTCTCTGGGGTCAAGATGTCCCTGCTCCAGTTCCTTCAAATTGGACGTTATTCTTCCTGTATGCACCCCCCACAGTTGTAAGAAAGAAGGCATCCTGTGCTTTCCCTATTGCCTCAATATGTTTGAGGGTTGTCCTGATGGACAGAGCCCGTTTCTCTTGGTAAAACAATTGCCGTCGTATCTCTTCCTTGACATTTTCTTCTAAGACCCTGACCGCGGTAGTTTCTTCAACGAATTCGGGATCGTAGATTCCACAAAATCTTGTTAGGAAATTGTGGGTAAATTCTCGGGCCCCTTGTTTACAGGCCTTTAGTTGGTTAAGGATGTAGTCCCTCTGGTTTCCTGTTAGGAACCTTGTCCTCAACTCTTTTTCAATCTCCTCAACTCCTGGCCAGCAGAAGTTGTCAACTAATTTATTGTCGTTTTTATATTGT
>JBBPKE010000531.1:0-17281 GCA_038089095.1 Tylopilus orsonianus | reverse complement strand
CTGGGCAATTTGGGAGATCGAGATACCTGCTCGCTCCTTAACCGCCCCGTTCTGGGAGCCACCCCTAGCAGCAAGACAGTGGTAAAGAGGTGCTCGGCACGAGCTCGGCTTGTGTGGACAAGTTTAGACTCCGCTTCGGCTGCGCGCGGCAAGTTCGTCACAGCGTGATTTCACCCAGTGTCACATTACAATGTCTATCTCGACGAAAACAGCTCAGAATCGGCCCGTTCAACTTCGTAGGACAAGTAGATACCTAATATTTTCGATCTACACCTAAAGACAGTGAAAAATAACGAGTTTTAACAGAGTGTATAAACTCCTGGTGTGTATAACTTCGTGGTAAGCGATAGTAAATCCTAACATCCAACACTCGCCGAGGCATGCTGTGTTAACATAGTAGTATGTAATCAGGCACACTAACTACTATTTGTTGTAAACTTAACTAGCGCGCTTTAGCTTTCCATATACGGTAATCGTTACATAAGCTTAGAGCGTACACTTTGTTATTACACTCTAGTTTATTTCCTCAGTAGCTTGACACCTACTGAGGGTAAGTCCTATTTTCATAGGCATTTACTACTATACTAACCTACAAAAGTTCTTATAGGTAGTACTCTTTATATCAGCAGCTTGACATTTACTGAGGTTCTCATAGTTTCACTTAACCTCTGCACAGCATCCTTTCAATATTATTCACTACATATGAAGGTATAGTCAGCTGACTTTTTCCTGATGTGCTGCATGATGCAGGCTTCATGGGTATCAGTACTAGCGAAGTTGAAATCACCTTGGGAAAATGGGCAGGACAAGATGGTGTAGAGGCATGCAACAACTTCATTGGAATCTACAGAGGGATAAAGCAATCGGTCGTGAACGTGATGCGCATCACGTCTTCCTCTGACTTCGATTTCCTCGCTGAGAAGATGGAACGAGAGGGGACGGCATATGAGGGTCGAAAATGCTGCTAAGCATCTTCTATGCATGGGAGTCCGACTTGGAGGTCAGTTTGGATCGAGTATTGACAATGTAGTATGCCATCTACAAATCTTCTTTATACGTGTCTGAGTCACTGCTCCGAACCACGGATTGCAGACAGCGACGTCTATTCACCCGCTCTTATCGTGAAGTTCTTTTGCTCTGGAAAATACAAGTAGATTATGTTGCACGAAATGACTGTAGCCAGAGGTTTTACCTCCCATTTACGAGCTTCCCTGAAGAAGTCTCTTCATATGTCAGGTTGCTAGACGTAGATTGCCGAAAGTGACCGGTTTGCTCGGCCGCTCCTATCGCGAGGTTTTATATTCCCGGGAAAGTACACTGCGGCCGGATACAATGTGCAGAAAGGCACTGTCACAAGCGGGTTTATCTCTTAATCCCGAACTTTCCTGTGACCTATCGCCGAAAGCGGCCAGTTCATTCCCCCGGTTTTATCGCAGGTTTCTAGTAGTCTTGAACAGCCGTAAGCCAAGTACCAGACACATGGTTGTGTCTGCTTATTTAGCCGGGGAGCAGTCTTGAAGAGTTTCCAGTGCTACTATGCAAACGGGTTTAGCCAGGTCACCGCTTCTCGGGCAGACAGTAATTAATATAATGACGTCGACGTAGTAATAACTTAGGATAAGATATTCATGCTATTTTTGGGCAATCCCGGCGGGTTTACGGAAGTCAAGAAATTTGCGACATGGAGGGTCAAGATCAGCTTTCTCAGTGTCGTCTAGCTCGTCGCCTACAAGTAACCGGACAACACACTTTGCTTCAGTATCAGAAGACCCGCGTGGGAAATTTTACAGCCACGAACTCGTGCTCCCCTGAGGAACGATGTCGGACATCCGATTGGAGCGGTATGGCATCAACGCATAGCTCGCACACTATCTTTACTATTCCTGCCCAGCGGGGTATCCAAGGTGTTCTTAGTGGCTCAAATTCGCCATATATTTGGCCAGTTTACCTTCGTACTATCCCTAAACAGTGTGGCACGCCGACTCGCTCTTCCCTGCCACTCTGTCTGAGCCTATTTTGAGTTACTGCTCACATCGTACTGATACCAATCATTCGTGGAATTAACTTTCGGTAGGAATCCGTATTTATCCAAGAGTGGGCGAAGTGTATGACATCCTCGGAATCGGAGGCGTTTCCAATCGACCAGCTAGCGGCTCGGCTCCAAGTTCTCGCTGCTATATTCTTGAAGATGCTGTGTATCGAGTCATTTTTACGGGGAATTAGGTCTTGTCCGAGGGCCGCAGCTTCGCACGCTCATAGAAGGTTTGATGAACCAAAGTAGCCTGGAAACGTGGCTCTTTGGTCGCCCTCCCCCAGTCGACAATGTTGAGAAGTAAGGGCTGCATATATTGTGAAGCTCACCGATCCAGATCCCGTGATGGCGCCTTCCTCACGAAAAGCAACCGTGAAGAACGTCAGGAACCGGACACTCTTCTTTTGCCGAACGCTCTGCAAACATGCGGATCTGATGGTTTACTGTTTGATATCGGTCGTTTCTATGTATGGATGATGCCCGAAGGAGAAAGCGAAAATAGATATAAGGGAGTTAGTTCTCCTCTAGAATCATTGTACAATTCGCTCACAAACAATGGTTGTCTCAACAGTTGTATGTTCGCCCATGTGTATTTGCTTGCACTTTGTCTCATAGCCATTGCAGCCCACCAGAGCGCAGATCCTCGTGATAGGAGGCGGCCCCTCTGGTAGCTATGCAGCGAGTGCTCTCGCAAGGGAAGGCTTCGAGGTCGTGCTCCTGGAGGCATCCAAGTTCCCGAGGTTCGTTCTCGGGACCTTACTATCGATTGGCTCTGATGGCGTCGAAAGGTATCACATCGGGGAGAGTTTACTTCCTTCGGTTCGACCATTTTTGAAATTCGTGGACGCAGAGGAGGCTGTGAAAAACTATGGTTTCGCCGTCAAGGTATGGGACGGTGTTGTTTGATGATGGCCACGGCGAACGTAATTCAATTTCAATCCAGCCAGGCGCAGCGGTGAAACTCAACCAACACAAACGCGAAGGGTGTATGTGTTTTATTTCGTACGCCTACTAACAGCATCGGTTACTCAAATGGCTTATCAGACACTGATTTTGTGGCGTTGGACCCCAACAACGGTGCTTGGAATGTCGTAAGTATTGAGTTTTTCACTATTACGGCAGACTGGAAATAATACTGGTATCCACAGATCCGCGAGGAGTTCGATGATCTGTTGCTGAAGCATGCGGCGAAGTCCGGCGCAACAATTATCGAAGAGACCAAAGTAACTGAATTGCGATTCGAAGGCGAACGCCCCGTCTCTGCCAACTGGGTATCGCGCAGTGGTGTCGAGGGACAGATTGCGTTCGAATATTTGGTGGATGCCTCGGGCAGGAATGGAATCATGTCTACTAAATACCTCAAAAACAGGCGTTACAACAAGAGCCTGAACAATGTTGCATGCTGGGGATACTGGGAAGGAACTGGATGCTACATGCCAGGGACCAACCGGGAGAACGCCGTTTGGATTGAGTCACTCCCTGGTCAGTGTGTTTTTTGTACGCAAACAAGCTAAAGATGACTCACTAATGTGAGCAGATGAGTCTGGCTGGGCATGGTTTATTCCACTCCATGATGGTTCTACCTCCGTCGGAATCGTAATGGACCAGGACATCAGTAACCGCAAGAAAAAGGAACTTCAAAAGGAGACAGGGGTGTCGAGTCTCCAGGAGCATTACCTGAAAGAGGTCCAGCAGTCGCCCGGATTGGTCAAATTCCTGGAGAACGCCACTCTCAGAAATTCAGGACGGCCCGGAGGAGTTAAGAGCGCAAGTGACTACAGCTATTCCGCATCCTCATATGCAGGGGACCATTACCGCATTGCAGGTGATGCTGGCGGTAAGTGTAGAATTTCTAGATTCACGAAAGATATATGATCTGAGACTCCCATTTCAGCTTTCATAGATCCATTCTTCTCGTCGGGTGTCCACCTCGCATTCACAGGTGGTCTATCCGCTGCGGTATCTATCTCAGCTTCTATCCGCGGTTTATCCACGGAAACCGAGGCTCAAAACTGGCACACTTCTAAAGTGGGTACGTCTTACACGAGGTGTGTGCACAGATAGATATCCACCTGTGGTCATATTGCTAAACCCTATTCGTGCAAGGTTTTTGTTGGTGGTGCTTGGAACATACAAGCAAATTCGCAATCAATCACTTGACGTCATGAGCGATGTTGACGAAGATAACTTCGATCGTGCATTCGACTTGATTAGACCCGGTATGAGCCATTCATTAATCTGTCATCTTTCGTTGACGCAGTGTCGTGCTCAGTCATCCAAGGCACTGCTGATGTTGGGAAGAGTCTTACCGATGACGAGCTCAACGTGAGGCGATATGCCATTCGAAATCTTCTGAGATTACTTAGCTGGGCCTACAGAAAACAATGGATTTCTGCCGAAATGTATTCGCTCCGACAGACCCCGAAATGCACCAGCGTGTTATTGCAAGGTATACTTTCTCACCCTTCTTTTTCCTCGCTACTGGTGCTCAACACTCTGTTACTAGAGTTCCCCCTGAGCTGTCGGACCCGCACGCTCCAATCATGACAGACGCCGAGCTGGACAAAATTCTAGATCCTGAGGATGAAGAAGCGAGGCATGTGCTTGGTGAGATCAATGCCCGGAAGCAGATCCATACGATGTACAACCCGATGGAGAACTTCGGGGGTGAGAACCACTTTGGGTTCAAGGCCATTTTACATCGTGGGAAGCTTGGTCTCGTGGCGGCTTGAGCAGTCAGATTTCTTGTGTAGACGGTGATGAAAATCAGCAAGTACGTTGTAGAAATGTATCCTGTTCGTGTTACAGCCACATATCGCGAATTGTGCTGTTGTTTACTAGGGCTTTCTGTTGCAACTAGAGTAATTCTTTATAGAAATATAACCTTCATAACCCACGTGATTTTTTGATGTATCCTTGTGGCTCAGATCTGCCGGTTTGGTGGTGATTTTGAGATAGTGCATGATCTGCAACTGCAAACTGAGTCATTCGGTAGGATGGTAAGCCGTGCTCGGGCCGCTAGTAATGCCAAGTAGTGTATAAAGTTCCTATGTGAAATTGGACACGAAGCCTAAATCATTGTCAACTGCCTCGCAGAGTAGTCCACCTCATCATTACAGCACAACGGGGAGAGGATTTGGTCCAAGCAGCGATGTCTGGTACCCTGAGGTTAATCAACTTGCGCTTCTTATCGCAGGGTTTGTATCACGCTACAATCAGACTGTTGTGCAACTTCTTCAACAATGTGACTTTCTAAAAGAAACACCCAACCGGAATTTATTGCTGAAAATGATAGGTTAGAGGAGCTGAACAGGAAAACCCTCGAATGGAGGAGGAAAATGGGCCGGGATACAAGGAATCCTGCCATATGACATCAGTGTATCACATAGGTTCTAGTACAAATTACGACATCAAAATCGGATACATACAAGGCAGGAAGAGGCTTATGTAGAAAACCGAGGATACGTTTTTGCAGTTGCATGTATGTGTATCGCTCTTCGCTAGTAAGTAAGTGGCGAGTCGCATCGATACTATCGGCAAATCCGGGTAAGACAGGGGCTTACTTTCCCACGGGATTTTGCGTCCGACAGAAACCTTGTCAAGATGACTACCACCTACGCAGTAGGGATAGCCACTCCGTACGAATATGGGTATCTACACATCGTAACCATCTATATTAGGAATATTCTTGGTCTTGCCAGCCTTGCCGCCGCTTGTCGCCAAGCTTGACCAATCCCAAATCCCTGTAGAAAGTCATTAAGCATCACCGGCTTTGAATTTAAATGGGAGCGTACCAGTGCAGGAGTCTTTACCACAGTTCACGGCAACTGTTTCAGCATTGCCCATAACGCTGATGTCAGTCATGCCACCAGAGAAGCTTATATACTATCAAGGACATCCATTCAGCACCGACTTTATTCTTGACAAGGCTTCTCACCGAAATCGAGACGCCATTTCCAGGTTCCCCCAAAGTTTCTGGATAGCTCTGTGTGATTAATACACCATAATCCGTGCAGTTAGACGCAGTGTTGTCCTAGTGATTCACGATGAGCGCAAGTTCTAATTGATGGGTGGATTCGCGTACAGAGTAGGTAACATTAGTAACTATGCTGTTCTTTGCAGATTTGTCTGTCTTGATGCGGAACGCTTGCCTACTACGGATCGCTCGTCTGGTTCAAACACTGTTTACATCAGTCTGAAATGAAGTACCTATTAACGACTGTGTTTCCTCGAATGACGACACCATCAACGACGACATCGGAGGAGACGGATCCCTGTAATTTGAGAACATGGAATCATAGACGTTCTAGCGGATACACGAGGCCACTCACTAAGGATATGCCGTGTCCACCACTGCAGTAATTGTCTTCGAATAAGATGTTCTGTCCCCTGTTGAGAGCCAAACAGTCGTCCTAAAAGAGATGAGTGGATAAATGGATAAAAAGCGCAGACAAATTATGGCTACCTGATTGATCACGGTACTGAATGCCTCCTGTGTCAATGCTAGACAATAACAGCTTGGATGGTTTTTTCACCTGTGTTTAATAACAACATCATTTCCCGAGACATCGAAACCATCAGTATTGTGCCCTGGGAGCCAAATTAATATCCATGTTCCTCATGTGATATTTGACTCTCCATTACCAGCAGGACTGCCGTTGCTATTGGCATTGGGGCGATCCCCCTGGCCTAGGCACTCAAATGTCAAAGAAAATAACATTCTCGGAGTAGATGTTTTCCTCACTATTATCAATAATGACGTCGCTGATGACGATAGGGCCAGGGTTGTTCACGGAAAAGCATTGCACAGGGGAATTGACGACATGAACATCCTTAAAGTCAGGTCAGTTTCGATACGATACCGTTCCACAGGTAGTCACATACAGACAATGTTCCGGAAATCTCGATTCTATGGCATCAAGTTAGGAGTGACACAATACCAATAAAGTACACGGACTTCATCATGGGAGAGGGCTTGGTCATGCCACTATTACTTCCATGGCCATCCTATGGCGAGTCAGAGGTTGGCAGAGGATAGTGCCGTCACACTCACCCAATAGAAGGATCCACCGCCATCCCAAATGTGCCCGTTCCCATTGACTGGAGTATATCATTTGGATCAAGCAGAAAGAGTACTCCAAGCATGCTCACATGTGATATATTGTCCCCTACCCGAGACAACTAGAGATCAATAAAAGAGAATTGCACCCAGGAAATCTGAGCTCGACGCACTTGACCTTGAACAAAGGACCGCTCCAGCTCACGTTTCCAAACTGGATCGCACCCACTGGGTCAAATCGTCAGCCAATTTAACACAATACGAAACAATCAGGGATCACCCACAAATATTGACAGTAGTGCCTTGCACCAAGTCGAGGTTAAATGTTTTCCCAGCTGGCACAGTAAAGGAATAAATGTTCACGGTGGTACACTGAACTGCAGCGTCCACGTCACCCAGTGACGAGATAGAGCCTATGCATTCATGAGGAGACGATGTCGCCTGCGGCACCGCCTGAGCTATGTTAAGGAGCGAAAGAAGAGCAAGGAATGGGAACATCCCCGTTGAGTTGAATACCTGGACACTTGTTAACCCAGGTAGCTATGATGCGTTCGTTTTTATGCATGTGTTCGCCGTGGGCATAGCGACGCGATGGAAACGAAAAATGCACTATCATGGATTACCGCCAATACTTATTGATGGCTAAAATTTTTGGACTGTCCAACAGCCTTTTCGACGTGGTACGCAGTTCAGGTAAGGGTAATCCCGGCCCGTCCGTGGGATTAGACAGGAAGTTGGGGAAGCACGGATCTCCGGGGTATGGTAACATTATTTAGGCTCTGGAGTCCTTCGTCTGCCACCATCTCATCTTGTACGCAAGGCCCTGAAACGCGTCATGAGTGGACAAAAGTCTGCACCGCATTGCTTGGAGTCGTATGATAAATGAAGGGTTAGCACACCGGATCAAGCCGCTCACGCGGATATCGGGATGAAAAGATGCCGAATGACACGCATGTGACCGTTGCCAATCAACATGGCCAAACAGCGCCGACTATAGCCCTAATAGAGGAAATCCGGCAAAGCCTGTGTTGATGAATATTCAATGTCAGTCTGAATGATGCTGCGCATCAGAGGTGCTAGGTCGCCGTAATCTAACAGAAATTGACAATACGCTTGCAGGATTACATTGACCGTTCCCGCTCAATCTTTGAGCTATGAAACTGCAAACTGCCCTTGGGCAGCTTCAGGTTACTATCTATGTAAAATGAATGGCAGTTGCGGTTGAAGCTTGTCTGTGCGGTCTTAATTTGACATGTGTCGTCACAGCTGTCCCGATTTATTCCCTGTAGAAGGCTCACATTTTACCAGCTCCTTATAGCTAGTCATCCCCCGGCAGTGCCACCGTCCGTGTCCTGTGCGTGGTCTATTTTTAAGCCTCGGGAATTTGATGCAGCGATATAGGCGCAACAATTCTCAGTGCATTCGGGAACGACTTAAGTATGGGAAGCTGGGCCTTGTAGATAGCCTAAATCGCGAATCCATGCCAGACTACTTGCAGCGCAAGTACACCGATCTCATCAGACAAGTGTCCTCTAAGTGGGTCAACTGGGATCCTTCCATCGAAATTAAAGTAAGCATTGTTGTTACATACATTCTCACCGTCCGAAAAAAAATTTGATTTTTACTATTAGGTTGGAGCGTACGGGTCCGTCGACAATGAAACAGGGGATTTGAGAGTGGAAGGGACTATCTATGCCCCGGAATTCCAGGTGGAGTTAGACAAGCACGGTATTAAGATGTGCATGTCCGACTTCCTACCACAAGAAGGTTCATTTAAGGAAGATTTTATCGTCGCCTCGCGGGGCGCTAAACGCAGCAGGCTGAATGTCGATCGAGAAGTGTACGTATACATTACTTCTACATGAATACATGGCTTGACGCAACTGCAGCGATGTTTCGTGTATCAACCGTGCAGTTTTCAATGGGCAGTGGTTATTCAAGCATGGCATGCGAGACGCTGTCCTCATAATGCACAGACCTCGCCAATTTTCCCTTCCGCCAAAGATGGTGCTGGAGCCCCTTTACCGAGTGGACAAGCTCATTGATAAATGGCTCGTCACGAGCATTTATGTGTGCCACGCGTACTGCATGTACTTATCGGACAAATGTGGGTCTTCATTTTCTTAGCTTCATTCAAATTACTAATAGAAACGATGACATAGCCGGTGACAAGGCCTCGTTCGCTCTCGCATCCCAATCCCCATTTACCGTAGATGAGGTTGAAAGCATCACAGGCGCCAACGGTGGCCTCTCCTGGTGGGCTGATGCTCAAACTGGGCTGCTCCGCAAAGCATGCGATACTACAGGAAGTCGTCTATATACACCCCTCCTTGAAGTGAAACATCCTATTGGACGTGTCAGGAAGTTTTGCAGGACTAGTTTAAGTCCATATCAACCGAGGGACGACCTGTGAGTACACAGAAAGTAAATTGGACGTATCATAAATTTCTGTGGGACAGGTTTGAGCCCGAACCTTCCGGTGACGATTTGTGAGTATGTATACGTTGGGAGACGTAATGCGACACTTGACTGGCGTATACTTATCGCATCAGGTGGATCACGCCTTTCCCTCCATGGGAGCCACTTGACGAGGATGGCGAAGAAGATCCAATTGATGTGGCAAGTGTGGTCTATATGCGACTCACGTTGGTTATTACCTCCTGACAGTGGAAATTTCAGAGTATGCAAGACACAGAACCGATGTAAGGACCCGTTTACGGGGACTGCCGCACGGCAACTAGAGGACATGTCGCATGGACATCACTCACTCTTTCTCTATATGATCGCAGCTCAAATGTAGTTAGAATATGCAAACCGTGATCCATTAATAAATCCCTAGATGCGCTCTGAGTCTTGAAACGCACGCAACACGATTAACATAGAGTGTCTATCGAGGAGGGCACTGTGATCAACGAGGACGCTTTTGCCTTGGTTAATTACTTTCCAAGTGCACAGCACCCATCACACCCGTCTAGTGCTCCGACCCAAGCTCGAATGTGTATTTCTGGTCCGGGAAGCTATATGGCTGGTAAACAGGTTTAACTATCACATTCCTTTTAATCCTGATCTTGGCAGTCGTTCTGCATCCATCTCCGGAGTACATGTCAACATCGTGATGGATACCATGCGTTGCATCATGTCGGACAGATGAATTGCCGACTGAAACAAGTTCCCTTTCCGGTCCTGGGAGCCTCCACATGCCTGCCACAAGAGAAAGATGATACTGTGCCTTTTTGATGACAGCGTTGGATGAGTTTATTTGAAGAGAGTGCCAAATGAAGGCCGATTGTCAACGTCTGTTTAATGAATGAGATGATGCCCCATCCCGAGAATATGTTTACAAATGGCATGGCAACGAAGTTGGAGTCCGAGTGGGTCAGCCATTTTATATACTAATATATACTGGCATTTTGTAGATATACCTTGTACGGTAATCCAAAGTTCACTACTGTACCACACGACCCAATACCGCAACGTGGCGTTGACCGGATAAGCAGCTTTCGGCGAATCCCCACTGGCACATCCCTACTGCGATTCCTATTCCGGCGACACATCCAGTCCGTTCTTTGGTACTCTCTGGCACATGGCACTGAGATACACGCCGTCCACTCCAAATATCACCTTTTCACTTCCAGCGTCGTTATCAGCGGGCGCAGGGCTGTCACGGGAGTCTTAGCCCTGTTATCAGCATCCACGCCACCCAAGCTCGTCAATTCACCATAGCAAATAGAACCCCATCCTATTTGGCAACAGCGATCAATTACACGTTGGCCATGCCTTTTATAAACCAGTGCGCACACGCCTATCGCTTCGTATCTTCCCACCAAGTTCAGACCTGCTGCCAGTGAATATAAACATGGGCCTGGGCGCATTGCAAGTATGACGGGACAAGGATGGAAGTGTCACGCGGTGCTGATCTGAGCACCTGTACCAGTCCACCCGGCAGGTTGTCGTGCGATGGTCGAACTCGGTCGGCTCGTATCAGTAAGCCCTTCTTCTGGCAGGGCCTCGTGATCGGGCCACTATCATTTCGTAAGTGCAAATAATCTAATCATAGATACCATCTCGGTATAAAGAATGCGTGTCTAGATGGGCTTCCTCTTGTCGCTCTGCATAGCGCCATCAATCGCAAGAGCCACTGATCATTTGATTTCGCAGCATGTCGATCCACGCAGTGAAACGCGAGCAGGCGAATCTAGCATGGGACAATAGGTGTGTCGCCACCCTGCCCTCGTCCCAACCATCCCCCATTTGACCTCTTTGTAGCATCCCACCCGTCTTGACAGTCCCATCTGGATCCACCGTGCACTTTTCTTGTCTCGACGGTTCCAACGGCCAGCTCAACCCCAACTCGACCACAGCCTCGGTGTCCGCCCTTAAAATTGAACTCTGTGTCCAGGTCAATGGGCCTGTGTACGTCCAAGACGCTCAGCCAGGTGACACCCTCCAGATCGATGTTATCGAGGTGCGCACGGCAGATTGGGGCTGGACGGCGGTCATCCCCGGCTTCGGACTGTTGGCAGACGAGTTTCCGGAACCTGGGCTCAAGATATGGGATCTCACCGAGAACGCAGCAGGGGCGGACGAGCTGCAGAGGTTCGCGTACTTGAACAAGGAAAAGGGCATCCGAGTCCCGCTCTGTCCGTTTGCGGGTGAGATGGGCGTCGCGAGGGGTGAGCCTGGGGCATGGTCGACGATTCCGCCGTACGTGACGGGCGGGAATTTGGACACGAAGCATTTGACGGCGGGGGCGACGCTGTACCTGCCAGTCGAGGTAGAGGGGGCGTTGTTCTCCATTGGGGTGAGTTCCGTTTCGCTGAGGTCATGGGTTATCTGTGGGTAGGTCCATTTTGACGGAAGTCGTGTCATGCAGGATGGTCATGCGGCGCAGGGTGATGGAGGTGAGTAAAGAACGGTCCGCTTGCTGAGCTCGCTGACGTGGGATCAATTGGAAGAGGTCTGCGGTAGGTCGTCCCATGTACAGGCATTTTCGAGTCGACCAACTGAACATGTTACTCCGGGTAGGCACAGCAATTGAGACGCCGATGGACGTCACCGTACGCCTCACTGTGCGCAAGGACAAGCCGTATACCAAGACGCCCCACTTTCGAACGGTGCGGCCGCGCACGAATGCAGAGGAGTACTATTGTACGACAGGTGTCGACGTTGGTGAGTTGCCCACACGTATTCCGTGTACGTGGGATTTGATTACTCACTCGCCGGATAGACATCAAGGAAGCAACCCGTTCGGCCGTGCGCAACATGATCACGTATTTGGTGACTGAACATGGGCTGGACCGCGTGGAGGCATACATGCTCTGTAGCGTTGCAGGCGATCTCAGGATGCACGAGGTGGTACGTCGACACGTTCCTTGTACGTCTTGAGAGCAGCAGGGTGGCTGACGATCGTTTTTCGTGGCAGGTGGACATGCCGAATTATGTCGTACGTGTTTCGTATTTGCTTTCACGTGCATGTTTAGTGCGCTAAACACTGGAAAGATCGGGATGATGATGCCCAAGTCCGTCCTTGGAACATTGTGAGCGTCTATGAATCGCGGTTTCTCAGGGCGGGATCGAACAAGGCTCGTTGTTGAGGTGATAGCTGACTTGTGTGCGTGTGCGTGTGCATTTATGAGAATGGATGCTGCAATCCACACGCAGTCCAGTAGTGGTGATGGTAGCTAGCATGGGAGGTGTGACAGGGGCTGAGGGTGGGACCAAGGGGAGTGCTAGGGGTATAACAGACCTGGAAGTGGGCTGAGAAGGAGGCAAAGATGAGGCTATCACCTGTGGAGCAGTGATTTCCTCTGGTTCAGCAGCGAAGACCCTCATCATACCTGACCTAAATGATGAGGTTGATCGTGCAGCCTGAAGAAAAGGCCTGGTTGTGGCAGGAACAGATTCAAGGCTGATGGGATCACAACGACGAACGGACGAGACAGGGACATCCGGACGAACCTTTCGAACCAAGGCACACGCACCGCACCACAAACCGTGATGACATGTACGTTCGACGCATCATGGCATGCCTACGAGATTCGAGTCAGGCAGATCGGCACCGAGATCATCCTCATCATATCCGCAAGCAAGGTACCTACATATCACGCGCAACCTACAGATAGATACCAATCCCTCACAGTCCCCCTCCCATCCTAGATCAAACTAGCAAGCCCCTCCCAATCCATCGCCCGCCCCGGCGGCACATACCGCCCAAACGTCTTCAAATCCGACAAGTGCCGCATCGTCGGCCGTCCGTGCGGACAATTCCAAGGCTGATCCATCGTCCCCATGTGACGCATAATCTACCATGCGTTAGACGTACGACGCGCGTCGACAAAAACGACTGATGCCACGTACCGCCGTCATCCGCGCCTTGTCGAGCGCCTTGCCGATCATGACGCTCCGCCGACACGCACGCATCGCAAACATGGCCCGCGCTTTCGAACAGCGCACCATCGTCCCCTTGGGACGGTCCTGCATCAGATGGATCAGCTCTTCTAGGTCTGTCATGTGTATGTGTGCGTGTGTATGCGATCAGCACGCCATGCCGCGCGACGAGACGAGCAAGACGTTACCCTTGGTGTCGAACATCGTGTCTTTGGACATGGGCTGCGCGACGAGACAGAGTTGGACCCGCACACTTTCCGAGTTGTCGCCGTTCCCATTGCCATCGTCTCTGAGCGACGTCCGTACCTCGCTCCGCTCGAGCTCGAACCCGTTCCGCTTCAACACATCCATGTTCTCGATCGCCACCATCACGTCCGCCGCTGTCAAGTCCAACGCGACCGGTCTACCCCACCGTCATTGTCAACACAGCCCACACCGCCCACACACACACACGTCGACGCACCGAAACAGCTTTTGTGACGCTATCACCGTCGTCTCCTGCAACGTCTCAAAGTTCCACTTTTCGTCCGCCGCATGCTGATCGACAATGAACAAGTCGTCCATCTCCCCGTCGCCGTGCGCGTGCGCGTTCCGCTTGCGTACGACGATGAACCCGAGATTGAATTGCCCCACGACGGTCATTTGCTCGAAATCGGCTTTGGAAATGATCCGCGAGAGCGCAGCTGACGCGATCGTGTTCTCAGCGGCCGTTTCTAGATTCGCAGACGAGACGGCCGATCGGAGGGTCGTGCTAGGTGAGGGCGTGGACGGGGGCGGCAATTTGGCGTGGGGCACAAGGCGGTTGTACATATCCAGGTAGTGCGTCCCAATGTCGATCAAGTTGACACGCAGCGTCACGGCATGCTCGTCTTTTGGGTTCGAGGGCGGTTCGATCGGTTTGCCTGACGGGGGAACATAGGTTCCCACCAGCGTCGACGAAAACGCCCAGTCGTCTTCCGAGGGCATATCCGCGTTTCTCGCTTGACCCGCGTCGTCTTCTGTACAAGTCTGTGGGGTCGAAGAAGCACCAACGCGCGAGGGTTTGACTCCGGTTGATGGCGGCACGTCGACATCCATGGCGCCTTCGTCGTCCGAGGGCACGACCACCGTCACCTGCGACGACCGACGTACCGTTCTCGGTCGCATTTTGTTAGCACGCGTCTCAACATCGTCTTGTTCATCCAGTTCATCCACCTCGTCGCTCCCCTCGCTCTCGATCTCCTCCGAGCCGGGCAACGGCTTGCTCCCACGACTCACAAACTGACTCAGACTCGACCGAAAGCTCTTTTTTCCCCGCACACGATCTGCCTCGTTCGACATCCGCGCCCGCTTTCGTTCTCTTGCAGTTTCTGCGTCCCCATCCCTGCGGGGACCGAGATTCCAGGCCGCACCGCGCGTATTCAGGACGACCTGTACCGAACCCTGTTTGTCCGGGACATTCGTCGACGTCGTGGCACCCGTAGTCGTACTCGCACAGCGCACAGTCTGCAGGGCCCCCGCATGCGCGTCGACTCGTCTAGCGTCTGCACACTCTTTTTCCTTGCCCTTGTCGACACGCCCAGGCGCGTCGTTTGCTTCCTCGTCCGAATCGGGAACAAAGAGGGGTTTTGACGGGGCTCGACGGTCGTTTGTCCTGTCTTGCATATCGCCCTTGAGACTCGGTCCAGGCTGCGCGACGAGGGTCGGCTCAGGCTCGCGCTCCGACTGCGCTCCGACTTCGTCGGCGTCATCCCGGTCCCCCAGTAGGCCATGCGGAGCACCAAACGACACGCTCGGCCTGTCCCCATCGTCGTGCTGATGTGGACACGGTAGTTCCACTGGCACAGGAGGGGTCGATGTTCGGCTTTCAGGGATATCGCACTCTCGCTCCCGTGTCTGTGTAGGTAGCTTACCCTGGCTCTTTGTCTGCTGTAGCGCCTGTGCTTGAGGGGGCGAGGGCTGTGCGGTCACATCATACGTGGACCGGGCGGCCGAAAATGCTGTTTCGAGTGCGATCTGCGAGTGCGTCAGAGGGGGATCATGTGGCGTGGGCCAACGTACTTTGAGCGCTTGGACGAGATTGTGTTCGCTGTGCAAAAAGATGGTACGTTTGTCAGGGCTGACGTTGACGTCGCAAGCATCTGTGTGCATTGCGAACAGCATGAGCCAAGAAACGTAACGACGGAAAAACCCACCCGTAGGGACGATGATGTTGGCGACCACAAAGGGGGACTGGTTGACGTTGAATGTCCTGTAGATCTCATTGACGGCCTTTTGGACCTAGAGTGGCGATGTCATAGGACACACGTGTTGGCACAGAACCACAGAAACGTACCTTGCCAGGATTGTAGGGCCGGCCGTTGACAAAGAAGAACTGGCGGTCAGGGGTTGTCCGGCCAGCTCCAACGGTAAACTTGGAAATGAGGCCCTGGACCCTGACAGGGGTGACGATGGCACTAGGGGTCGGTTAGGGTAGGCCATACGCCTACCAGGTGATACATACATGTCGTTTTCTGGGTCTACGCGTCTCCGGAGAGACTTGTCGATCTCCACGTCAAAGGAGAGGTCGAGATCGACGAGGTTATCGAGCGCTTTAGATCCCCAGAGTGCCGAGACGGACGCACGTAGGGAGGGGGATCCGTCAGTTTTGAACTGGAGGACCTTGCGGCTGCGCCGAGTGAGCACGGCTGCGGTGGCGAGCGAGATGGACACGCACCCGCCCTCGGTCTGGTTGGTGACGGTCAGTCGGACGCCCTTGTTTTCCAGTGCGCACGGCACGAGGGCGTAGGCGTGCAAGAGGTTGAGCGCCTTTTGGAATTCGCGCTTGGCGTTTCGCTCGAGCTCCTTGCGGCGCACAGGGAGCGGTTTAAACAAATCCGCCACTGCGACGGTGGTGCCTCGCTGGCGTGCAACCTTGCACTTGGAGCGCACGCGGCCAGCACGGTCCATCTCGATGACGGTGCCCATGGGTGCTTCAGAGGCTGTTGCTGTGGTGACGGTGAGGGCGTCGGCGAGGGCGCACAGGGACGACAGGGCCTCTCCGCGGAAGCCGAACGTGCGGATGCGGGAGAGATCCTGAAAGGAGGAGAGTTTGGAGGTGCAGTGCTTAAGCGCTGTGGGGTGCTGAGCACAGAGGACGAGTGCGGGCCGCCGTACGCACCGATGCTGTCGTGGTCGTGCGGCGCGATACCGGAGCCATTGTCGACGACCTCGATCGACTTGAGGCCATGGAGCTGAAAGCGGACGTCTGGGGGCGGTGAGCACTGGGAGTGCAAGGAGTGCAGACGAACCTATGGCTGTTGCACCTGCGTCGAAGCTGTTTTCGAGGAGTTCTTTGACGGCAGACTGAAGGTCGACGACAACCTGGCCCGAGGTGATGCGGTGGACCGAGTCGGGGTCGATCTGGGTGATCATGGGAGTATTTAAAGCAACCCAAACCCAGCCGGACGCTTCACCACGATCCGGATGCAGACCCACAACGACGTCCAGCTCAACCGCACGACCCTTCTCGGCCTCCTCGACGACCTCGAGCAGCGCACCCTGCAGGCGTTTGGCTGCCAGATCCGCCTCTTCGTGCATGGTGGCGCGGTCATGCTCCTCCACTCCATGCTCGCCTCTTCGTCCACCCGGAGGACGACCCGTGACGTCGACTACATCCGCCGCGCATTCGGTCACGAGTGGCGCAAGAGAGGTGTCCACGACGCCGAGGACCGTCTCCAGGCCTGCATCGACGCCACCGCGCGTCGCTTCCACATCGGGTGCGTCCTCCCCCCTCCCGCCCCCACGTGCCCCCTTGTTGAACGTCCCCCAGCGCAGACTGTATG
>JBBPKE010000530.1:0-17293 GCA_038089095.1 Tylopilus orsonianus | reverse complement strand
ACGTATGCTCACCCGATGCTCTCGTTTTGCAGAACAGCAGCTTTCCACCTTCAGCGACAGTGGTGCATACACCGATCCGCATCGGTGTCATGCACGGTCACCAATGTGTCCCAACCGGCGATCTCGATGCACTGAGTGCTATCGCACGTCAGATGGACGTCGACGTGCTGGTGTCGGGTCATACACATACGTGAGTCTTGTCTGGCACCCATTCGTTCCCTCGCGTCGTGCGCGTTTCAACCCATCCTTGCCGCACTTGTGAACACCCCTCTGCTAGGTTTCAAGCGATCGAATATGATGGTCGGTTTTTCGTGAACCCCGGTTCAGCGACCGGCGCATGGACCGGTCTACACAGCGGGTGATTATACGTATGGTTTGTATCTACGAACGGCACGTTCTGATACCATTCTCAGTGATCCAACACCTTCGTTTGCATTGATGGACATACAAGGCGCCGTCGTTGTCACTTATGTCTACCAGCTTGTCGAAGGCGAAGTGCGTGTGGAGAAGATCGAGTATCGCAAGGAAGTTGAGGCGGCCAAACCGGTAGTCGCGCCGCCACCGCCGCTCACGCAGTCCAATTCGGTGTATTCGACTGCCAGTGGTGGGTTTGGGTCATCGGGGTTAGGGAGCCCACAAACAACTCAGGGCGTGTGGTAGCTATCTTGGCATACACGCGAAACGTGCAAATCATGACTTGTGATTGGGAGCGAGTTTTTTTGCTGCACAAGTTACTGACTTTGTTCGGTATGTTCCATGCCCTCGTTGATCAGATTCCCCCCCCATCTCTTTCCATTCTCGGCAGCGCAATTCATTATACGTAGTCATATTGTAGCCATCGATGAAATCAGACTAGGTGGACTCGGGCAATGAATCTTTTCGGCCGGAAACAAGTCGTACTTTTCAAAGAAAAAACGAATGTCCCTGGCAGGAATTGAACCTGCGGCGCCACGGTACTGTGAGTTCCACAACGTGGCGATTTAACCACTAATCGACAGGGACTTGCTTGAGTCGCCGGAAACCGACTGGCAGTCCTGACCGTGAAGGGCTGCTCACTGAAAAAGGCCAACCGAATGTGCCCCTCTTCGATATAGCTGACATTGCCGTAATCTTCTTCACTGCCCTCCAGTACAGTCTTGTCTGAAATCAACATTCGGTGTTATATGGCACGGCCGGCGAGAGGACGGGCATGAACTAGGGCGTGCGAAGGAGATGCATACGATGCTTAAGGAGAGGGGGTTCCGAACAATGGTACTCAGGGTCATCATGGAAAGGCCACTCCAGAGGCAGTGCGCGTCAGTTTCCCCTGTTTGGGTAACGCTATGCCTTGTCCTCGCAAGAGACCCCCATAAACTGCAAGGAATTTATGATCCCCACTTTCTCACATTGCATCAGAACAGAACTGCTTTACCTACCAGGGGCGCAACTGCTACTGCATTGTCCCTCCCCCTCGCCCCTCACCTCAGGAAATTCTCACGTCCCTCAATACATTGCCATAGGAGTCGGTAACAACCAGATGGCCGAAGGGACAGGTGGGTTTTGCTAATCCAGTAAGTAGAGTTGTTCAGGGTCCGAAGGTTTGCTGTATCCCCCTTTTGAACTAGCAGGGTCAAGAACACCATTATCTCGTTATCGGACCGGAGTGACGGACAAAGGGTAAATGAGCAGTCGAGGTTGAAGCCGTGCGTGTTTGAATACCAAATACAGCCGTAATGACACAGCCTGCTGAAGAGAACCTGAGTGTGAACTCGGGAACAAGAGATATCATATTTGTCCAAACAAGCTCGAGTCGATCGCACCTCGTAGCAATCCAACTTTAGACGTCTCAATTAAGTCTCTCCTCTTTCCTCTGCTTCCAGTATCTCGCGCTCTAGTCGCGCACGCTCAGCCGCACGCAGTCGCAGAAGAGTCAAAGACTCAAAGTCCAAGCCGCTAGCAGCTTTGACCGGTTCTGACGGAAGCGAAGTAGGGAATGTAGTTGGCTGTTCAAGTCATGAGCATGAACGAACAATAACTATTTAGTAACCAGGAAAACTCACGAATGTGGAGAATTTAGTCGCCTGTGGTTCATCTGTTCCCTCCCCTTTCCCTTGGCACTCTCCTGATGTGGCATCGAGGGGTGTTACAGGCAATGTACTCCCTTTAAATTTTCCACCGAGTTCGCCCCTGTCGCGTAACCATCCTAGTATTGGAGGCTCTGAGCCACCGGCCCATGCCACCTCCATGCCTTGCTCTTTAAGCGCGGATCCACTGGTAATCACCGCAAACGCAGAGCTTATCTGAGAGAAAGGAACCACAGCATTTACGGTCTTTTCCCCTTCTGCTGGTGTTGCTTCGTTCGCGTCCTTTTCTTTCTTTTTCTTACTCGCTTTCTTGGACTTGATTGACAACACGATAGCGCCTTCATCGATTTCTCCGAAGCGTTTTAAATGGGAAGCTAGGGTAGATGCCGTGCTGAGCAACGGAAACGTTGAAAGTGTGAACTTGACGCGAATGGTGGTATCATAGGGACCCAGTGACGGGGGAGCGTTCTCGTCCAGAACATCCGACTCCGCTTCTGCCTGCATCCCCTCGATCTTGGTTTTTGCCAGTTCCTCACGCTGTCTTTCTCTCTCCTCTCTCATACGCCTACCCACGTCCTTGATACGATCGTTCTCGTTCTCTCTCGCAGCCCTTTGTTTCTCCTGTTCTAATCGTGATTTCTTGAACGCGCGTTCCCGTTCTTCGAGCTCTGTAATTAGGACTTTCCTCTTGTTATCGTATGCCGCAAATCGCGCTTTTTTCGCAGCGGCAAGGCGGAGCTGGGCATCCAATGCGAGACGCCGCAACGGGTCGAGCAACAATGTTGATGCTGCCGTGAGTGTATGGAACTTTTGGGCTACGCGTCATACATTCGATTTGAACATACGATCACCCATTGAGCAGGAATACACTTGCCTGCATGGGGGTCGTTTCTGTTCTGCAAGAAACGGTGTGAGAGACGGCAAGGACAGCCAAACGGACGAGACGTACGCGATCGGGGTGTACTTTGAGCGAGCGCGTGCGGTAGGCAGTGCGAATTTCGGCGTCGGTCGCCTCCTGTGAGACACCGAGTAATTCGTAAGGGTTTTCCTCAGGTTCCGTAGGCGCTGCGGGGGCCATCTTTTGGTGTTACCCGGAGGATGGTGATGATGAGCAGAGGCTCGCTTAGCTCATCTTGAAGTTCGGCCGTTGCCAAATTTGATACCGACCACTAACCTCGTTGGCGTGAAAACAAACGAGATGGCAAAAGGCGGAAAGGCGAGGTGGGTCGCAACAGGCGTTCTAATATTCGACATGCATAACCCTGAGTGGTAGGACGGTCATTGTTCGAATGATCTCGACCGCCCAGACAGGTTTCTTTTACACCACGAAACGAGTCCGGCTGAACAGTCCCAAGCTGTCCGCGGTCAAGTATGATCCCATCGGTGCGCAACATGTCACCTCTCCTCAATAGCTCTGCTTATTTCTTTCTACGATACTAGTGAAAGAAAGAGTGCTTTTCGTGGAGAGTCGCAAGACAAGGAAATGACGTCGACATATCTGCGCATACGATGCTCTCGCTGCCACCCATTGTTGGGACGCGTTTTCTGGTGCTCCGAGTATACTCTGCGGAAGCCAGTAAAAACCCACATTTTGTTAGACATATCTCTCTGTGTGCGGGGAATATAACACAATGCTAGTCCTCCCGGGTGGCAGTTGACTGTCTGAGATTCTTCTTGGCTCTGTTCTACGCGGACATTCTGGCAGGTGAGACAGACCTCGGCCAGGATATAACATGGAAATTCGCCCCCAACAATTAACCAGATTCATTCGCTCTTCTTATGACAGACTCTTCAGGTGCTGTAGCACAAGTTCGTCTCTGCGATGTTCATGAAGAAAGGTATGCGCTCTTCCTGAGGCCCGTTCGAAAATGGTCTCAACGTGGGTTTCGCAAGGTGGGTAGACACGGTGATAGGCATTCTCGATCCCGAGGCGTTCATCAACGAGAGTAGATCAAACTCGGTCGGGGGACAATTGAAATGCGACCCATGTGGTTCCAATGTAGTGGGTCTGAGATGGCCAAAGTCGACCGTGAGAACCATTTCTGCGATACTGCTGCGGGTGCCAGTGAAACATGCACCGCGATATCCAGCATGGAGACAGAACGCTACACCCTGCAATTGAATCGGACGCATTTGCTCTTCATCCCTCTTCTTGATCTCGCTCACAAGCAGAACACCCTGTCGGGGACTGTAGTACAGGTCCGTCTCCGTGGCGATCATGAAGACGGGTATATGCGCTTCCTTTTGAAAGCTGGGATTGCTGATGCCCATTCAGAAATATGTGCAACGTATTTTCCGTTGAGCAGGCATTAATTATGGTGAGTGCTGCGGCGAAACCAACACCCCTAGATCAAAGCTCGTCAGAGGACAATCGAAACACTGCTCGTCAGTCACGTAAACGCGTTGCACAGGCTGCCTGAATGCGTCGTCATCCAAGAGGCGATCGCTGGGTATGCCCTGATTGGAAGTGAGCCCTTGACCTGCTCCTATGCCAACCCCTGACACACCTTGTTTCGCCAGTCAGGAAGCCTTGGACGTACGGGCAAGGAAAACAATTCTTTCTCGGGGACGTCACATTGCAACCTGCCGAGCACAAATGGACGTTCCATTTCAAGGCTGCAAAATGATGTGGCTTCACCCTTCGTGGACGTACCATTGTGCTATACATGGTTACGTCAACTAGATCTACCTTGTGCCGCTGTCGTTTGATCATTTGTCTCGCTCAACACGCTCGTCTCACCCCTAACTCTTCTCCACCCATTGTTCGTATTGGCCTCCCGCGAGGCTAGCGCGGTATTTCTCCTCTATGCTATTGCATACGTCGTCGAGATGCGAGAGTGCATCGAGGAGTGCGTCCAAGGACGACTGCCCATCTGCGTGTCATGTAAGCTCGAGAGTAGACCGACTGTGGGGTACACACACCGTACATCTGAATACGTAGCTGTATGAGATTTTCGGACGGATGCGGGACACTGCAACCGCGAGTGCTCAATGCCCAGCGAGCCGGGAGGACGAACAATGGAATATTACGTCGGTGCTACCGCCTCACCTGTAGCCACAAAACTCTACTTTTGGACTGCGGACGTCTTATCAGCGTGACCTTTTGGACGCATGTCGCACAGCTCACTTTTTCATGAGCATCCATCGGAGAGCGTTGCCCATCGTATGCGACTCGTCGAAAATTTGATAGGTGGCAGCGGAGAGGTCAGGGGCTGCGCCTTTCATCTAGCGGGTGTCATGACGCGATATGGTAGCTAGACGGGACAACGTACGATCTTGATTTTTTGAGAGACCTTTGTCATAGTGACGGTGGCTCGCAAGTGTACAATGGCTCCAAATAAATATCCTTTGTTGGCGGCCACAATGGACACTCGCTTAGTTGACCTCGAGCATAAAATGCGTTCATCGTCGACCTCTCTCGACTTATGGTGCCCTTTACTCGCACTCCTCTCCCTCCCCTCCACACCCTGGACCTTCCCCGCGGT
Organism: Tylopilus orsonianus; assembly: GCA_038089095.1. Lineage (NCBI taxonomy): Eukaryota > Fungi > Basidiomycota > Agaricomycetes > Boletales > Boletaceae > Tylopilus > Tylopilus orsonianus. The sequence continues at coordinate 11,745 of JBBPKE010000530.1, read as the reverse complement.
GACGGCCGCGTTCGCGAATCGTCCAACCCAAAACCTGAGGACGCCACCGCCAAGGTACTACATCTCCTTTCCCTTATCTTGTTTCAATCGTTCATACACCCCCTTTCAGACTGCAGTGCTCCATATGTACCCCATGGTACCCGGAATTCTTCAAGGGCCTCAACCTTATGCTCCCACATCCGCGTCTTTTGTGCCACGGATCGTGCCGTCCTTGTACTATCCCTGTTTACGCCCAAACAACCCCACAGCGACAGCGACATCGTCATCGGCGCCCCCGGGCCCATATTGGCTCGTGCCCTGTCCGCTCGACGACGCACAAGCCGTCTTTGTGGCGACACCCGTACACTCCGCGCCTGGGCCACGCCAATTTCGAACGCAACTTCTCTCGGGGCCCGCTCTCCAAGGTCTGCGTCAAAACCGGATCCGGCTTCCTAAATGTGCTTCCTTGCACCCCTACCACGTCGTTTTCCCCGGTCCGCACCCGGGTACCACCAATGGCGCGCCCCCGCTGGCAGCTCCGACAGCTTCGACGGCACCCTCCTCTACTATGTCAAATGGAAAATAAGAGGGGACCGTTGATTGTACGTCAAGCGTCAGTGCGTCAGTGTTTCTTTACCTTTTTGCACGATGTTGTAGGAGTAGATAGCCCGGAATCGGCTAATAAAAAGACCAGTTCGTAGAACCATCATGAAGCCATGTTCTAAAAATTACCGCGGCGTGATCCAGAGAGACGGTTCACAATTGGTGTGTTGTCGACTTGGTTAAGGAGATGCAAAAGCCACAGGAACAAGTGAACTTTTGATCAGGATATTCGCTAGAACAGTGGCGTACGTGTAAAGAACACAAGTGAGCCCGCAGAAGTGAACGCTCAGCCCAACACCCGCCAGTACGAGCTGCCTTCTCCCGTCAAAGTTGGCCGGAGAAACTGCTACCCGGTGCAACAACCGCGTAGATCGGCATCGGTCCACATAGACCCATCGACTAATTCGAGATGCAGTCTGAACATGCGGGAATCGTTGGCGTGTACGGCGGCGTAGGCGATCCAGTGCGAGGCTGCGTCCACATCAACATGTCGCCGTTGCGATTGACGTAGATTCCGACGTGCGTCTTCAAGTCCGCGTCACATACCTCAGACATGCCTTTTTGCGCGTTCTTGGGCGGGAGTACGTGCATCCTATATGATCACATCGTACCGTAGCCGCAATAGGCGAGTTGGCTCGTCGTGGTCGTCATGGGATCCCAGATCGTGATACAGAAGGTTCGATTTCCTATGAAGCTGCGGACGTTCGCGCGCTTCTGGGCACGAGGGAGCGCTCGAGAAGTACTCATTCCATTCGCTGATTTGCTGAGAGGCGTTGATGTTGCCTGTAAAAGAGTGAGCCCTTGCCCGAGACAAACCTTGGGCCTGAGAAATGCGTTGACGTAGGATACCATATTATAGACCGAGCTGAAGCCGCAACAATAGGATCGTGTTGTCCTATCCTCATGTTACAAATACATCAATGTTGTAGCTCGACTAGGAGAGCAGTCGAGACGAGAATACAAAGATGAACTAGAAGCATCTGAGTGAATAAACTAAGAAAGCCAATCAGATCCTGTAATGTAAAGACACAAGATACTTACTATAATGTGGGGTAGACTCTTGATCATGGTTTTCCTGCCTTCTCCGCTGCTGCAAGGAGTTGGTCATCCGGTGAGTGCGTGTCCCGAGGGTGCTGGATGACAGCAAGCTGGGTCAGGGACCCCAGCAGTGGCCGTGCTACTGGCAGCGATGAGTCGGGTGAGAAATCGACTTCCCTGGACTCGTCCCGCTCGACTTTTTCATGTGTCTTTGCGTCCCAGACGAACGGGACGGTCCCGCTGCTATCCATCTGCCATCCTTCGAGACAGCAACACACTAGACACCCCCTCACTTACAGTCTTGCAGGGTTGCCGTCTTCCACTTGCCACTCGCTAACCCTATCGCAGCTTATGAAATGCCCGCCACCTGCCGAGAAAGTCATGACTCACCTTTATTGTTGACCCCAGCAAGCGCAGAGCGTTATCCTGTTATCAGCATTCTCTCAGTCCCAGATTGTCAATACACACCAGTCGTCATTGGAAACATGCCCATCAGTGCTGGTATAGAGGATTGATGGAAAGAGTCAGCGCACAAGATGCGGTGCGTGTGCCTCTTTATCGTGTACACGTCGCCCATGCTTGATATGGATCAGTCTGTACACGCTTCATCATTCCGTGTCTTCCGCGCCCTTGCCCTTTGAATAAGTGATCTGACCAGCGGTCCTCCAGTCTAACAAATCCTTTCCCACTCCCTGACACGCCATATTTCATTGTCGTTCAGCAGTAATGAATTTGCTCGACGAACCCAGTTTTCAAGGCCAAGGACTGCCTACGTGCGATGTCCTGCCGGCTATCACATGTTTATTCTAGGAGCTTCGCTGTCAATGCGTGAGACGCACGTTGCTGCAAACTCGACCTAATCATGGGCTGTGTAGCCGTATCACAGCCGAGGCATTTTGTCGGGCGCTCTCGTCTTGACTGATAACGCGGTTGCCGGCAGTACACAGCAGGGTCAGTACGGCGCGGGACTTGGTACGTCAGGTTTGACCACACTCCTCTGTGGCTAATTATCCCGTTTATATCAGACATGAACGAGGGTACGACTGGCTTAATGAAGATGCTTGCCTCATGAAGTGCTAAAAGTTGAATCTGCACGTCGTTCTCAAGTGCTACGGAGATTGCGGAAGTAATTTTTCGGTGGGTACTAACTCCCTTGTTACTACTACCTACTTATTCGACCACAAGGTGGACAACATCGTTCGTGTAAAGTGGTGACGATTTATGCAAAGGTTGTATATTATCCCCCAGTAACGTCGAGTCATTGAATGATTTGGAGCGCGGCCAATGACGCTGGTTGGGGGTAACTGGCCAACTACACGTCGATATGCGGTTTGATTAACTGTAATATATCGCAGACCTTGCCGTGTACGAGGTCCTCCCGTTGACTCTGCTTCTTTTGGTCCATGAGTCGAATCGAAAGATTGGGTCACATCTACTTCGTAGCCGTGTTGCAAACCATGTCATCGTCGAAATTAGAAGACATGCCCTCGTCAAATGCATTGCTAGTTGCAGTGTAAGCTCATTTTCACCAGAAAGCTATACAATCTGGGGCAAGTAATTGAATGTCAAATGGGAGGTACGATCAAATTGCTTTGATTGTACCTGCTTGATGGACGTGCTAAATTACCGCAGATGGTCCCTGTCGCCGTGGGCCATATATTCTAGCTTCTTGTACTCGACCGGGTAGCCTCGTTCTCGCTCGTCATGCGGCACACCCAGGCAAGTTTATCCGGCTCTGGTTGTTTTCTCGCCAGTGCTCAAAACGCGTCAGTCTATGAGGATGGGGTATCCGGAGGAGCAGTTCATGTTTTTGACCGCCCAGGGCGCAAGCGTACGTGAGCGGCGACGCCATCTGGTACGAAGACGCAGGCCCGAGTCGGTGCTCGTCCTCCCACACCGGGCTGAGAGCGAGGAGGACGGTAGCATTTGCGCTCCCGAGCCGAGTGAGGAACCACGGTCTCACTTTTCGCATTCGTTGCCGCCGTCACCCGTGGTAAGCCGGCTATGTGGACAATCAGTAGTACCACGGCACTGATACGGTGAGCCGCAGGAAATATGCTCAGGTGGATTACCCGTGACTCACTTGCCCAAACGCAAGTCGATGCTTGCAAGATTGATCAAGGCGTTTGCACGATAGAAATTGGTTTTGTTTTAGGGTGACATGGTATTTGTTCAAAGAGGGTACAACGGTGCAGTGTATAGTAGTTGTGCTATGATATTCTCGCCGTCGCGTCTCTCGACGCGGACGGGGCTCGACGGATGGATGACATGGAACGGCGCCTCTCTCAACTGCGCCCGGCGCTGGCTGCGGAGCATCTTTTCTGTCCATTCCCGACCACAGCAACGCCCCCTGCGTGTCGATGGACGAAATCATTCCCCGTCTGTGGATCGGCGACCTCCCGAGCGCCCTGGATGTAGCGACCCTCAAGGCAAAAAAGATTTTCAGCGTCGTGACAGCGATGCGGGGCAAGGTCACCATCCACGCGGTGCGCAGCGCCTCCCCACGTTTCAGAGCCGTCTCCAGGGCTGATGCGTCCCCGCAGACATTCAACAAGTACCAGATCAACATCGATGACAGCGCAGACGAGGATGTGCTCGTCCACTTTCTGCCCTCGATATCCTTCATCCAAAAGGAGCTCGACAAGGGCCGCGGCGTGCTCGTTCACTGTCAGGCTGGCCTCAGTGAGTCGCCTAGATCATCGTGCTCGTCGGAGACGAACCGCTTGCAGGCCGAAGTGCGACCATCGTCGCAGCCTACTTGATGTACTCGCGCAACATTGATGCACCCGCCGCACTCGACATGATCAGGGCTGTGCGTCCAAACACTGAGTGAGCCCGCGGCGCTTTCAGGCTTACGCACAGGCTCACGTCGGAGCAGGCCCAACGAGGGCTTTTTGCAGCAGCTCGAGATCTTCCATCAGGCGTCTTACAAGATCTCTCGCAGGTCCAAGCCCGTTCGGATGTTTTACATGGAGCGGACGCTCGACGAAGTGATGAGTGCGTGATGATTTCCTTCGTTCATCATCATGTGCCCCTCCGAGTCTAATCACAAGTCATCCTTAGATGGCGATGGCTCTCTCCCGGAAGGTGACATGTTTGCCAAATATCCGCAGACACCCTCCGACTCGACACCCAACACCCCCGTCATCGCCCCAAGTAGACGCATACGGTGCAAAATGTGCAGGTACGTGGCGCATCCCGCTCGCGTCGGTGCACGCACGCGTTCTGAGCCAGCTATCCAGACAGGAACTCGCGACGCGCGAGCACATGCTTGACCACGGCCAGCTCGGTCCGCCAACGCCAGCCCTCCCGTCCTTGTCGCCCGTCTCGTCACGCCGACCTTCGTCCACCGACGTCCTCGCCCCGCTCTCCCGACGTGGCTCTGTCAGCTTGAACGTCACTATCTCCCGCCGCCCATCGGTATCGGCGAACACGCCCCGCTCACGGCTCAACTCGGGGTCCAACGGGGCCGTCGAAGGGCGGACTGCCATCCTCGCTGCGCTGGGCGGCGGCCGTGGACTTTTAGAGTCCCTTTCCATGTCGGCCCTCGAAACCGAGGACGACGCGGACGAGTCGGAGGGCGAAAAGCCCCCCAGCACCACGGGCCCCGGTGTGACCCAGACGATGCTCCACCCACCCTCGCGCCGTTCATCGGGGAGCGACGCGCGCCCCTTTCGGCCCTCCCCGCTCTCGATGGAGGGTATCGGGCGCGATCTGTCGCATGCGCTCGAGGCGAGCATGACGAACGGCACTACGGCTGTCGAGTCGTCGCCGCAGGATCTGACACAGCGCGCGCCGTCCCCATCATCGTCTGCTGCGACAACGGCGACAGTGACGGCGACGGCGCAGACTCCCCATGCGAGCAGCGCGGACCTCGCGACGCAGCTCGCGTCCAACCCCAAACTCGCCGCGCTGCGCTCGAGTCTGAGCATGACTGGGCTCGACGGCACGCGAGCCGCGCTGAGCTCGCCGATCTTGGTGAACACGGCGTGCTCAGGGTACTTTGTCGAGCCGGTGCGTCTTCTTTTTTTATTTTTTTATATTACAAAACCGAACCCTCGGTGACTTGCGGGGTGTTAGATGAAGTGGATGGAGCCGATGCTCGAGAGCGGCGCGCTCGCCGGCAAGATCGTCTGTCCCAACAAGAAGTGTGGTGCCAAGATTGGCAACTACGATTGGGCGGGGGTGTGTTGCGGATGCAAGGAGTGGGTGACGCCGGTACGTTGCGCGTCGAGATTCGGCGTCGTGGGTGCGTGTTGACAGGGCGGACGACAGGGCTTTTGTATTCATCGTTCCAAGGTGGACGAGATCGTCGTGTAGATGCGCGGGGCGTCTCTGCACGACTGTATTCTTGATTATGATCTAATTTACCGGCCTCTTTCTTGTCATACCGGATCTTATTCCACGCGGATGGATGAAATGGATATCGGTGGCATTCTTGTGAAACGTAGATATACACAATGAACGGAGCCAATCAGACGACAAGTGGTTCGTATTCCGGTGATTGCATAGTTTAAAGGAGTGTGATAGGTTCTAAGGTAGTCGAAAGGAGAGAACAGGGAAAAAAAAGAGCCTGCATACTACACACGCGATGAGAGACAATGGTATGCGCGCGTCCAAATCGATAGCAAGAATTACCAAAGGAGTGTAGGATGACCTGAAGAAAGTGATAGAATAAAGAAACAGAGATGAAATGAAATCCAGACAGCGATATCGAGTCAAATGTAGAGGGAATCATCGATCCCCGGTCGTGTTGGCCGTGTTCACGGTATTGACGGTATTGACTGTCTTTGCAGACCGTCGCGATCCAAACCGAAGCTTCCCATCGTCACCCCGTCCCCACGAAAACAGCCCACCCGTATCGTGTGAATGTGCGCTCCCCGTGCGCGAACGAAGCGACCAGGCCGGCGACACGGGACGCGCAGGTGCATTCACTTCCAAATGCTCGTGATGAGGATTCCCGTGCGGAAGCGGGTGATGATGATGATGATGATGCCCGACCGTATGCCGTCCATCACAGCACGCCCGCACATTCTCTAACCCCTCGAAACCGTCATCCGACTGCGACCCGCCGTGCAGCTCAAACTCGAGCTCCTCCTCGTCTTGCCCGTTGCCCGACACGACTTGCTCAAACGACCGCGTGGGGCTGTACGGACTCTCGGGCGCAGCCCAGCGGAGGTATTCAGCCGCCGGCGTGCCAGTGCGCTTGCCCAACGAGCCTCGGACAGAGAGCTGCGAACGGCTACGCGTACCGCGAGGCGTCGTGTTGAACGCGCCGCCATTGCGGCTGCTTCGCCCACTTCGTTGGCTCTGGGGGCTGGAGTCGAGCACTGGACGGTGGTCGTCGTCTGTGAACTCGGCACTGCGTGACATGGGACTGGTAGGTGCCACCATCGCCCCATTCTCGATACGGTTAGGAGACACTACCGCGTTCGGATTAGGACGCGCCAAAAGATATTTGAGGGCCTTAAAGGGTGCGTTAGAAGCACGATTATGCGCGAAACCAATAGAGGCGACCCACGTTTAGCCAAATGTCATGTCGTTCCTTGGTGGGCGCAGTGATCTTCATCTCCCTCTGCGCCGTCGAGATCACCACGCTGTATTGGTATAACCCGGGTGGCATCGGGTTAGGATCCAGAACCGAACGCACGCCTTCGATGTAAGCTGCGAAGAGAAGCCGTTCATTAAACCATCCCCGCCAAGCTGCGCGCGCAACGGAACTCACCACTCTTCGCGCTCGATTCGGACACGTTTGACGAGCCGGGATCAGCGGAGCTCCAGTACAACGTCTTGGTGTACGGATGCACCCAAAAGAAGCGCTTGTGCCGCCTCTCACCATGTCCCTTCCCAATCGCGCGCCTCGTGTACTTGTATAAAAACTCTCCAATCATCGTCTGAGTGATGGCATGGATGACGCCTGGATCCGTCGCACCGGCGCCGGTCTGGTCTGTAGTTTGAGCAGATGTCGCAGATGCGCCTTGGTGGTGCCCGCGGAGCACGAATGGATTGTGATCCGACGACATCGACGACCGCGGAGAGAGCGCACTGCGGTCCGAGGTGAGAGAAGTACTCGACAGCTCCCTGCGTTCCTTTTCCCGAACGCTCCAGGATGGCAAGCCAGAGGGTGGGTGCGAGCCCTGTGCATGAGCAGCAGCATTGGCGGCAGACCTGAAACTGCTCGTAGATGGTGGCTGGCGAATGTTCGACGAGGGTGGCATACTCGATCCGTGTTGTCTCGGACCATACGACCCTTTGTTGTTGACAGAGAGCATCGAGCCAAATGTGGGGGTAGTTGCACGTTGAATAAGCTCTGGCGGTGGGGGCGACGACGGCCTTGGCGGAGGACCGTCGCCCGGGGCAGACGAGGTCGTTGGGAATCTTCTCTCGGGTATAAATGACGGCGGGGGCATACTGTTGGGTGGGGGTGGCTGGCGCGGAGGGGGGGGTAAGGCCATTGTCGGTGGACGGGTCTTGTCCACAACCGAAGGTACATTCGAGGGCGTACGGGATCGTTTTGCTACATCTTCGGCCGCGGTAGAGACCGTAGAGTCGACCGACTGCCGTTGCTCCGAGTGAGATATACGAGAGTGGATCGCACCAAAGGTTGCGAGCACAGAGTCTCGGATGGCGGTGACAGGAGAGGACGGCCCCGAGGCTGGTGGTGAGGCCGGCACAAATTGGAATTGCTGTCCATTCGATCCAACCCTGTAAAGACCTGCTGGCGCACCTGGGGTAGCAGGATGCGCGACCGGTGTGATAGACGAGCTCGACACATCCTGCTTCCCCGAAGACGGTGTGGCAACTAAAGCACTGGGAGGGGTAAGGGGTCTTGGAGCATCTGTCTGTGTCGACGTCTCCTTGACCTCTGGCTTTGGTTGCTCGACATACTTGGTGACCTCGACCGGTTTCTCGACATACTTGATGACTTCGACCTCGACGGGCTTGTCTACGTACTTGATGACCTCGACGGGTCGGTCGATCTCCTTGATGACTTCGATGGGCTTCTCAATCTCTTTGAGCACTTCGACGGGTTTCTCCACCTCCTTGAATACTTCGACCTCCTTGACCACTTCCACTTCCTTGATGATATTCACCTCCTTGATAATTTCCTTGACGACTTCAACGACCTTGACATCCTCCAATACAGCATAAACACTCTTTTCTTCATACACAACGGGCGTCCCCGGCAATTCCACCTCCTGCATCTCCTGTCGTTCCGTAAACGATGCCCCAGACGACCATCCCGCTCGACTCGAGATCCTCGACGCTTTGATGCTCTCCTCGTCGCTCTCGGAATAATCATTGTCCGAAATCGTCAACATTGAGTGGAAGTCCTCACGCGACTCGGAGGGTGTCGTCATTCCGATGCTCATGCGCGCATCGTGATAATCATCCGCGTCAGTCTCCGTCTCGGCACCCGTCTCAGTGGCACCATCGTCCACATCGGAATCGGATTCGTAAGCGGACTCGGAGGGAGCGGTGAGAGAGCCGGGCATGCGGCCATTGCGAAGGGTCACGTCTCCACTGCCATCGTCGGAAGACTTGGTAAAGTCGGATTGCATGAGCGTTGTACGACGCAGGGTTGGGGAAAAGACGGGATGATAGGGATGTCTAAAGAGAGGGGATCCTGCTTGGGCGTGGGCCTCGTGCTGCACGGCAGTATCGGTGTGTCGAGGGACAGCTGGGTCTGTCTGGGAGGACATGTCCAAAGTGACGAGGGCGTCAGCAGAAAAAGGACGCGTCTCTGCTTCGGCCTGCACACCAACCTCGGTTGTCACAGGCGCGGGGGTGGGAACTAGCAAGGTCAATCCATCCTCGTCCGTCTGACACTCAACCTCCCTGGTCTCCCGTTCCCCGGCAAAGGCATCATCTTCGATCACACTGGTCATCCCTACGCCCAACTCTGCGGAGAGTGCGTCAGACAGTGCTTCGGGTTGTCCAACGAATGATGGTGGTCGTGCTTCTTGGAATGCAGCACCACCGCGCTGACGACGTTGCACACCGCTGCGTCCGCTACGTGAGAGAATGGACTGACGTAGAGGGCTGGTGCGCGATTGAAGAGAACTGTAGGATGCAGATTTGCGGAGCACATTCGCAAAGACGGGGTCCATTCCATCGACACTCGTGCGATTCGAGACCGGGGCAACTTGCAGACTAGACTGCTCCACCTCCCCTTCGTCGTGATCGTCATCAGATGCATCGAGGTCAAATTCATCAGCGCCACCTTGCTGGTCGTTGAAGGCGCCTGGAATGGATGGGACAGGAGGTGGTGACCTGTCATCGGCACCATTTGGTGAGAGGTTGCGGCTCTTGTCGAACCGCTCGGCGAGAGACATGCCGCCGCGGCCTCTCCGACCGCGGCCTCTACCAGTGCGGAAAGGAGTGAGTCTGTGCCTTGGTTTGGCACTCGGAGCGGAATCCATGTCTTCAAACAACTCGCTCTCCGGTAGTGCGTTCTCATCATGAACGTACCCAGGGGTGGCTTCTAGTTTGCGTTTGTAGTCGATGCGGAGCTCTTTCTCGCGGTGGAGAGAGCCCTTGAGGGTCTTGATCTGCCTCTCGGCGTGGAAGAGTCTCTGCTGAAGGGCTTCCATTTCCTTGTTGGGGTGATTAGAGGCGTGGAATGGACGCGACGGGGACGGGTCGGGGGAAACATCAGCAATGTCGTCGAACGCGTCTGGCTGGAACACGATAGAGGTGTCCTGGCGTTTCCTGTTAGTGGACATAGCGCCGGCGGTGAACACGTCGTCCTCGTCCGCATTAGCAGGGGTCAAAAAGTCTTTGGCATCGGCTGAGCCTGGAGTGAGGGGAGACCCAAACTTGGGACCGAGTCTCCGGTTGGCCTTGATCACCTCGGCTTTCATAGCGTCGAGGGCAGACTGGAGGTCGGACTTGTCGCGCTGTAGGCCAGCAGCATGCTTGCGTGCTTGAGCAAACTCGGTGTCGTGTTTGGCCTTGAATTCGTCGAGTGCGGACCTTGTGCGCTCGGTCTCGTTCTTGTATTGGTCTGCGGACTCACGAGCGGTGTTGAGCAACTTTGTGAGGCGTTTTTGATCCGACTCGAGTCTCTGTGCGGTGCTCTGGGAGTCGGAGAACTGAGTGCGGAGCTCTTGGAGGGAGACTTCGAGGTTCCAGTTCTCCTCCTTGAACCTGTCTGAGGGGCAGGGGACGTGAGCTGAGCGCAAGGCCATCGGGAGGGCGAGACACACCCGAGTTTTGCTCTTGGGCACGAAGGGCGGTGCGGAGGGACTCGATGCTCTTGTCGAGGTCGTCCTTTTCTTCTTTCATGTCCTGTATGGCCTTGTCGCGCTCTCCAAGAAGGCTCTGAAGGCGGCGGACCTCGGTCAAGAGACCGCTGCCGATTTCAAATGCGAATTCTGGACGACGAAGATGAAGATGGGGCACGAGAGGGGAGAGGCGGACGCACCAACGTCATCTGCCCTGTGAGCGGCATTTTTGGCGCGGCGGGACTGGGCGGCGGAGGAAGAGGGAGCCTTGGAGCGGTCCGGCTCGTCACGGGGGAGGTCCTGGGGTGGAGCGGGGGGCGAAAAAGAGTCCTCTGTGGCAGGCTGGAGAAGGGGTCAGCGGTGCACGCGGCGGGCACGAGGCAAGGTGCACCTGTGGGCCGAACGCGCTGGAGAGCTGGGCGTTCTCGAGGTCCCAGGCGCGGACGGTGTCTGCGAGCTCGCGGTAGCGCTCGCGGGCCTCTGCGTCGAGATCTGCGTCGTCGCCGCGGTCGAGGTCGAGGTCATGGAGATGGCGGATCTTGTCTTCGAGCTCGATCTGCTGTGCGAGGACGCGCTGGCCGAGTGCGCCTGCCTGCTGGAGCTGGCGCTCCTTGCTATCGAGGAGGAGCTGGAGGTGGAGCTTGCGCTCGGAGCTGGCCATGGCCGGGCAATTTTGCGACGGCGACGGCTTTTGTCAACAGTCTCCTTCCCGTTTAGGAAGGTCCTGAGCTCTCACCATGGCCCTCCGCCTCGGCGTCGACGTCGGCGGCACAAACACGTGCGTACTCCCCCCCCCCCCCCCCCCCCCCCCCCCCCCCCCCCCCCCCCCCCCCCCCCCCCCCCCCCCCCCCCCCCCCCCCCCCCCCCCCCCCCCCCCCCCCCCCCCCCCCCCCCCCCC